>JANIPM010042537.1:0-20440 GCA_027478405.1 Erythroxylum cassinoides | reverse complement strand
AAACTCACCCAAAATTTGCATCTATTTTTCAGGTCCTGAAGAATACCCCGGTTGACACGGGAGTATGTCTACTGTAGACGAGTAAAGGTTAGAGATCGGGATCAGTTCGCGTCTGCATTAGTGTCTTAGTAAATTGTGTTCCGCAATCACTGTATAACAAGGCTTTGTATTTTTACTGAGCCCATTGTGGTTTTAATGTTTTACTGCATTGACTGATTGTAAATTATTACTGGATGACTGTAATAACTGAAACTGGTTTATATTGAACACGGGTTTTATTTACTTACTGTGTTTGCCGCGCTAACGTTGAATTAATGGCTCCAAAAAGAAAAAAAAATGTATACTGAGTTTTAAATCGACTGATGTAGTACGCCACTCTCGCGGGGCACGGACTCGGATATCACCAACGATATCGGGTTTGGGTCTTGCGGGAGTGGGGTGTTACATGAAAGACCATCTTTCCATTCATATCAACTACTCAATAAAATTTTTTGTTGAACCAGACATCATAGTCATCATCACACAATTGGCTTTTGCTAATAAAGTTGTTGTCCAAGTCTTCTACAAACAACACATTCTCTAGTCCATTTTTCTCAATGAGTAGAGTTCCTCTTCCCACAACTTACCTTCTCCTTCATTGGCATATTTGACTATTCCAGAAACATCATGGGTGATATTCTTTAGTATATGGTTTTGTTTGCTCATATGTTGTGAACATTTGCTATCAAAGTACCAAATCACCTCCTCCTTAGTGACTCTGTATGCAATGACTATAGAGACTACAGTTTGAACCATCATGGCCACATGTTCCTCCCTTTTAATCTTCTCCACCCATTGCATATTTTGTTTGCCTGTTAGATCCACTTTCCTCCTTGGAGTCCTGCTTTGTAGCTTCGGAAAGTTGAACATTCTGTAGAAACAATGAGGTCTAATGTGTCCTTTGACACCACAGTGATAGCAGATCATAGATTGCTTCCATCTTCTTCTTCTTTCAATTTGATTACTTCCCTTTTTAGTATATCCAAGACTTCTTGATTGTTGTGATTTCTCCCTAAGTTAAGAATTTTATTGAGCGAGTTTTTTCTAAATGCAAATTTCTTCCATGTTTCCTTAGCTTTAATCAACTTTTCTTTTAATTCAGTCAGCTTCTTAGTTTTATCAGAGAGTTCGCCTTTGACTTGTTTCAATTTACCCCTAGTTGAATCTTTTTTTCATCTAATTTTCTCACTGTATCAACCAAGAGATGGTTAAATTCAAATAACTTTTCAATATCAAAATTTACCTCTTCATCAAATTTACTAGTATTAAGTTATTGGGGTGATCTCTCAGGCTTAGATTTCTTCGTCATAGATGCATCAGTGATTGAGGTAAAGGCAGTGTAGTTTGCAAAGTTATTGATGATGTATTTGTCACTACCATCGGAATAGTCATCTTCATCATCTGAACTCTAAGTGGATGATTTTGTTGCTTTCATTCTTTTCTTTGTATTAGCAGATTCCTCCTCGATATGTCCAATGCCTCCACATTCTAAACATTTTTTGTCTTTATTATTGGCATAATTAGTAGCTATGTGACCTATCCTTCACATTCGTAACATTTTATTCCCCTTCTTCCAAAGCTACTATCACTGCTTGGTCTTCCTTGAGGTGTTTTTTTCTCCTAACATGGGTCTCTTATATGAAGAATTGTTGCTTCTTCCAAACTTTTTGTTGAACTGATTAAGATTCTTCACAAGCATGGCAAATGTTTCTTCCAACTTTGGAGTGTTCCCAACAGTATTGTCATCCTGGTTAGATGTATTAGCTACATATGTGATATTCTTCGGTTTTGATGGATCAATACCCTCCTCAAGCCATAACTCCTGTTGATGAGACGTAAGGTTCCCGATGAATTCAGAATATCGGTAGATGCTGAGGTTCTCTATTTCTTGAATCGTAGTCATCTTTTGCCTGAAGTATCGAGGCAGACATCTTCGGACCTTTCTTACGAGTTTTGTTTCTAGAATTGGTTCTCCTAGCATGTGCACTTTAGTGGAGATCTTTTTAATTATGTTATCATATTCTTGAATAAGCTCCTTTTCTCTCATCTTTATGCTCTTAAACTCAGAAGTTAGAATTTGGAATTTAGTCATGTGGACAGATTCGGTTCCTTCACATATATCCCTGAGGACATTCCAAGCATCGAAGGTTGTATCACAGGTAGCAATGAGAGTCATAAACTATTTATCAACACCATTAAATACAACATTTAAGGCTCTAGAGTTGAAATTAGAACCGGTTATCTTATTCTGAGTCCAGTTTGCCTCTGCTTTCACCATGATATCATTCTCGATCACCTCAGTTGGTGGAGTCCATCTTACAATGATGTTCCTCCAAGTATGCTCATCAATAGATGTGCATCGTCATCATATTCTTCTATATTGAGTGGTTTGATTTATTATAAATTTTAAGTCTTAACTATACAAAATTTATCATTTTAATTAAACATAAAAAAGAAACAAAAACTAAAAAAAGAGTGAAAAAAAGGATCTTTTAACAATTATCTAAAGGAAAGGCATTATCTTTTATAATAAAGTATTAAATGCATTATTAGAGTAAAAGGGTAATAAAAAATTTATCTAATGGGGAGCCTGAATTTACAAAGGGAGTAAGTGATTCAAAATGATTCCTTATGAAAAAGGCATAAATTTCAAAATAATTGTTGGGTCAAAGTGCCTTCAAGTGTGAAGTAAATGATTACAACTATTTCATAACATTATAAATTTGTGGAAGGAACAAATATAAGATATTGTAAATTGCAATATTTATTTATTTTATAGTTAAGCCTAGTATAACAACTTTAATAGTTCCAATTACATCAATTAACAAGACTTCATATTAAATAGGAAATGGTAATACTTTAAAAGAGATGAAGTTAATGATTTAGTAATGTAATGCTTAGTTGAAGCATGTACTATCCAATACGTTTAGAACTAAATTATTATTATTTCAATTGCACTCTTCTAGTAGGCTAGTACTAATGTTATTTATATTGAATAACAAAAGATTATGAGATATCTGATAGGTTGGATACAATCCTACAGGCCTTAATGAACAAAATATTTTTTTCAATGAATACTTATAATAGAATGATTCTCAAGATAAGTAGTAGGATTAAGATAAAATTTAATTAAAAAAATTTATGAAAATCTAATTGCAACTAGTACCTTTATTTATACATTTAAGATATAGTTGAAGATTATAAGATATTGAAAGATTGACTTTTATGATGAATTCAAAGAATATATTTTAGATGTGATTGTGGATTTATCATGTTTGTAAGAGGGTTAGTATGAATATAGCTGTATTCTTTAGTAGCAGCATATAGAGACATACCACTTATAAGGGACAAAATTTCATATTTTCAATTGTTGAATATATGATAGCCCAAGAGCAACTTTTATTGGATATAGAAGGTAACAACTTAATTATAGAAATTAGTTTTATAGAGGTATATACTGAAGCTATTTATCTATTCTAGTCCCAGTCTCAAAATAATGTACTAAAGTTGCTTAGTATTTGAAATATCTAATACTTATGAAGTATTAAAAATATCCATATTCTAATTTGAGTTGATATTTAAGTTCAAAGTTATATGAATATTGACTTTAGAAGTAAGTCCTACTTAAGGTATACTTTACTTAGAATTATCATTTTAAGATTAATAAGGTTTCATTATAGTATTAATTGCTAATTAAGTCATAATATATTTTTCACTTAGTGAAAACGATTATTTGGATTAAGAAGTTCTCTAATGAACTTAGTAAAGTTTCTTATATTGTTCAGATAGTAATACACTGTAGAACATTAGACCTATTGGACATTAAGGTCTCATCAAAGATTTAAGTATATATTTAGAAATTTCTTATTAGTTATAACGATAATTAAGAAGAAAGTTGAAAGGTTCAAGCAGGTATTCACTGTGTAGAATTTTATAAAATTCTCTCATTAAACCACTGTTCTAGCAATAATGTGATCATCATATGATGATATGGTATACTATAAGATATTTAAACGATTGACTTAATATAATTTGGTGATTGTTGTTTTATGTTGTACAACTAATATTGGTTAATTGTAGTTTAGTGATATAATTATTTAAAGACAATTTTTATATAGTACATATTTAGATATATATGATAAAGTCCATGGGATAAATATACATTAAAAAAAGATAATGATAAAATCATAATTATGAAATTCATATTACATTTATGTATTATTCTTGAATTATTTCTAGTCATTGTTTTCTTGAGATTTAATATTAATAGAGTGTAAAATAACTAACACATTTTATGTTTCTTCTTTATGAAGAATATAGTCAATTTTATAAATTAAATTATGAAGATACTTAAACAAATATATAATTACTTATTAGAGAACAAGTTCACTGAGCTAACTTGATATAAGAATTCTATTTGAAACATGTACGTCTATGAATATTCTTACTGTGATGATTATATAAGTGATCTTTTGAATTAAGATATTCAAAAGTATCTCGTATAAGGATTACTATATTTTGATACTATTTATAGCCATTTTAGTTAAAGGTAGCTTAATCGGAAGTCATTAGATATATCATAAACTATATGAAGATAGTTGAGTGATCAATATAGGATTTATTATCTTAAAGTGATTAGAGAGATTGTTCTTTATTCTCAATTAGTATTGACATACCTTAAAGTAATTAGAAAGATTGTTCTTTATTTTTAATTAGGATTGATTCGAGAAATCATTGGCCAAAGTGGAGTGATAACTTGAGAATAGTTTTCAGATATCACTAATTGAATCGATTACTATTTAGTGAAGAACTAAAATGATTGGACTTAAATATAATAAACATTATTTTCTTACTCTATGTTTAATCAAAATATTCTGTAATAAAATGATTGAATTATATGAAAAAAATATGCATAAAGAGGTTGGTTAAAACTATTTTGACAATTATAATATTTGGGTGATCTTGAATATAAATTAAGGTTATAATTTATATTCATTGCCTCATACTTAAGAACCTTATAGGTCACATATAAAAATAGTTGGAGAGAGATAAATGTATTTTAATTAGATCGTACACAATTATAAAATTTGAGAAGTTTTAAAATTAAATATGAGATTTTTATAAATAAGGATTAATATAAAATATTATATCCTATTCGGACTCAATTAGTATTTAATTGAAATTAGAATTCTATTTATACTAAGTTATGAAAAGATCCAAACTCTATTATAAATAGGTTTAGGTCTAGAGGAACTAGCAAATTTTTGCTTGACTCTCATTGCACCAGTTATAGAGTTCTTTTAATACATTTATGTGGATACTATTAGAGGTTAGACATATATAAAGCTACAATAGTTATAATGAACTATTTTAAAAAATATTTTGAGGGAAGCAACAAGAAAAGAATCAAGTTACGTAATAAGATAAGATTTATGTTTATACTTGTTATGTTTGTCTACTAATTATGTTATAAATTTTGAAGTAATATTAACTTTCAAAAAATCTAATTTTTTTTTGTATTTATTCTACTATGCTCATGATCAGATTGGTTCCAAATTTCTAATATACAAGACTTGTGATTAGTTTTATTATTAAAAAATGAAGAAACTTGTCATGAGAATTTTAGCGAGGTTGTTACTTTTTTTATTTGATCAAATATGATGTTTGTGTGAACAAGAAAACTATGAAAAAATGATTAAATTAGGAATTTAGAAAGTATGGTAATTAGTTTAATAAGGATTAATTAATTAGAGTGTTTTTTAAAGTTAGACTCATTAGCTTTAATTACGGTTTACAATACAATCTTAATTAAAAATAATCAAATTAAAATTAATTAAAATAACATAAGTTTTATATGTTATGTAAATGTCATGTTGTATAATGAGACTCACATCACTATTAAAAATTATGTATCACATTTGCACTAATATGACATAACTTCATCAACATTTTTGTCCATTTATAGTTTAAATTAAATGATTTTTAAATAATGAAGTTCATTTTAAACGCTCCAAAACTTTAAAATCTAACCTATATTTTGATAAAAAATTTAATCTAAAGTTACGTGTTTTGTTTAATTGAACTAGTTAAACGTAGAAAACTTAAAATTAGAACTTACAAATTTTGTTAAACTTTGGATAGTTTGTAAGTTACTCTTTCAAAATTAAATATATTATATGCTTTTTTCTTTCTTTTCATTTTTAGATTTTCGCTTGCAATTTGGTCCATTAAACAATTTAAGAGATATGAGATTTGTTTGCATTTTTAACTCAGTTAAGCCAAAAACCATCATTAATTGTGTACATTCAATCTTATCAGGATAATTAGAATAAAATCATAAATCTCATTTCATTCTAAGCATATTTAATCGTTTATTAATTACATTTTATTTAATTTAGTAAAAAATCATCAATCTTATATATAGGTCACATCTAATTCATTAAGTCTTTATTACATCGTTTAAATCATGTCCCTTCTTCAAAAAAATTTCTCCAATCATCACCACGAACCTTCATCAAATCAAACTTTAGATCCAGTTCACAACAAAGTTAGCTGCATAAATCCTCTCAGGAAATACTTGCAAGCGTAATAGCGAGATCCAATTTTAGATTAAGATACTGTCGGAAAATTTTATTTTAAGGATGGACATCAGTTAATTACATTTAAATGGTTTTAATAAATTCACGAATAAGCGAATTAAATTTAATCCGGATAAAAATAATAACATAACTCAATAAAAATATGAGTTAATAGATTAAAGTCTAGAGAAAAAAATGAGTCTCAATTAGTGTGGACTGGGCCTGTATTAAGCCTGTGATTAGAAGGTTCGATATGATTATTATATATATATATATATATATATATGATTAAGGTCTTCAACTGCCAAAAAACAAATCATGAACGTTCGTATACTCTAACCCATTTAGTAGTTTACATGTTGAGAAAGCTACAAAAAGACGTTAAGCAAGAGGCGGTGAGCAACTCTCGTAAATGATGTCATGGAAATGAGATTGTTTCAGCTTTAGAAAACTCGTTTAAAGTCATAAAACAAAAACAAGTATTTTTTACATTTTCTTTGTTTACTCCCTTTTACGTTCGATTCTAGACGCGTAACTAAGACCTCGGATTATAGATATGGCCTAAACCTCGAAGCAGTACTATTATAATTTACTGACTTCAAACGCTCAATCTAAGTAACAGGATTTGGTGTCAAGTCCAAACTCCTTTTTGTGGTAGAAGAACACCCATGATTTTTTTTTTGGTGCAATGGAAAATTAAAACAACAAGACAAAGAAAAAAAACAAGAAACAGAGAGTCAAGCCCCGCTATCGTGCTCTATCAAACAAAGTACCAACAGTGTCACCAACAAGAGCCATGAGGACTGAGCTTAGAGGAGACATCCAAAACTAAAAAGGCAGCTTATCTCGGCTGCCCATTTTGGCTAAAATATCAGCCACACCATTATCTTCCCTAAGAATATGATCACAAAACACATCCCAATTCTAGTTGAGCATAACTTTAATATCGGCAATGAGGTTTGCATGAGGATGGAAGTAATAATCGGTACTGGCAAGTAATCGTAGAGCTTCCGTGGAGTATGAGAATAAAGCAACCAGTTTAAAGCCCTTATCCCAAGTAATACGAAGCCCCTTTCTTATTGCAAGCAATTCAGCACTAATATTAGTGTCTCTGCCAATGTATTTAGAAAATCCACTAAGCCATTGTCCATATTCATCATGGAGGACTCCATCAATACCGGCATCGCCTAGATTTCCCAGAGCACTCCTGTCCACGTTAAGACTAACAAAATTTTTCCCACGCCGCCGCCAGCTGACTAACCTGCTGCCTCTATTACTTATAGCACCAGGTTTCTGAAAACTTTGGTTCTAATCTCGTATGGTATTGGCCATAGAGCAGAATTGCTTAAGAGGTAGAACAATACAATCTTCAATAACCTCTCAGTTTCTGATACACCAGATGGACCAAACAATTGCCAAGAAAGTGACATCTATACGATCACCATTGTCCAAAAGTGCAGAGTTCACGCAATTAGCCTTAAACCATTGGAAGAAAATAACTGAATTTGTACAGGTACCAACAAGTGGGAGAAACTTTCGCCAAAGCTCCTTCACCTTTGGACAGTCAACAAATAGATGAAAAATTGTTTCAGACCCCATACCGCATCGTTTACACCCCTTAGTGGGAGACAAACCGATATGAAAACGCCATTGCTGAGTATGAACCCTCTTATGCCAAATCAGCCAACACAAGAGTTTAATCTTTTCTGGACCACACACATGCCAAATCCATTGCCACTATTCTTGGTCTTCATCGTCATCTGTCAACGCTAGCCATCGAAAACCAGATTTCATTGTATACCGACTAGTAGAAGAAGGGCCCCAAATGAGTTTATCCTCTCCCACGAATGTAATAGGTTGATGGATTCGAGGAAACTCACTACAAATTGCATCAGGAATTTTGGTACGAAGATGACGAAAATTCCAGGCACCAGTATCATCTAATATATCATATATCATTAGGTCCCAATCATCCTCCTCAACCAGATCCAGCCGATTAATCGAAGGCCCTTGACCCAACCAATTATCATGCCAAATAGACACTGAAAATCCATGACCAATTCTGTACTTGTAACCGTTTCTGAGCTCATCTAGGACTTTAATAATGTCTAGCCAAACCTTTGAGCAATTTGACTTCTTTTCCCACTCAAGAAAGGTCTGCCCTTTACCATACTTGTCACAAATAAGAGAAACCCAATTTTTATTAGGTTGTTCATGAGCTATCCAAAGTAACTTCCCAAGAAGTGCAGTGTTCATCACTCGACTTTGTCGAATACCAATCCACTTGTAGATTTCGGTTTAGACATTGTATCCCAAGAGATTAAATGGATTCCACGTCGACTATCAGTGCTATTCCAAACAAACTTTTTTATTACTCGGTCTAGGTTATTGCAAACATGGCTTGGAAGCCAAGCAACCTGCATCAAATAATTGGGCATCGCATTAAGAGTAGATTTTGCCAAAAAAACTCGCCCTGCCATATTCAACAAGCTAACCTTCCACCCAGATAATTTTGTAGTCATTCTTGTCACCAAGTCATTGAAACTACTATTTCTCATCTTCCCATCACCGAGATCAAAGCCCAGGTATCTGCCAAGGGTATTAGTGGCTTTAATGCCCAAACTACTCTCCACCCTATCCTTCACGTCTCGAGTAACACCATTAGAAAAATAAACTTTGGATTTGTCCATATTAATCTTCATACCGGAGGCAGTACTAAACTTGAGTAAAACAGAATTAATCCGTTGAGCTTGGGAGTGGGTTGCTTTCGCACAAAGGATAACATCATCTGCGAAGAACATGTGAGAAATTTTAACTCCCCCACGACAACAGGCTACTGGAGCCCAAATTTTGTCGTCAACTAGTTGGTTGATCATTGCCCCAAGTTTCTCCATACACAAGACAAATAGATAAGGGGACAATGGATCTCCTTGTCGAAGTCCTCTCTTTGGGCAAAAACTAGGGAGGCGCTCACCATTCCAGAGAATAGAGAGTGAAGTCTTCCTAATACAATTCATAATAAGGGAAATAATTGCAGTTGGGAAACCAAAATCAACCAACGTACCTTCTAAAAAATTCCAGTTAATCCGATCGTAGGCCTTTTCAAGATCAATTTTAATCAACATTGATCCAACCCTACTCTTAGACCGCCGCATAGAAAACATCATTTCTCTGGCCATCAGAATGTTATCAACAGTACTTCTACCTGGAATGAAACTGCTCTGAAAAGGGTGGACAATAGCATTTAAAAATGGTCTCAGTCGATTAACAATGATCTTTGTCACCAATTTATAAGTAACATTACACAGACTGATAGGCCGGAACTTCTTAACAGAATCTGGTGAAACCTCTTTAGGAATTAAAGCAATCAGTGTGTCAGCTGAAATACCATCAATTTCACCAGTAAGAAAAGCTTTTTGAATCATGGAAACAATGGAACCACCCACCGTATCCCAAAATTGTTTAAAGAAAATAGGTTGAAAGCCATCAGGACCTGGAGATTTATAACTTCCCATTGAGCTAAGAGCTTTCCAAACCTCCTCAGGTTGTACTGGTTTGGACAGAGAGTCAATGGCTTCCGTACTTAAAGTTAAGTGATTTTGACTAATTCGACTCTCGCCAGTCCCTTCAGAGTTGGCAAATAAGTCTTTGAAATAAGAAAAAACCTCATTTTTAATAGCGCCAGGGTCAGCACACCATTCCTCAGAGCCAGTCAATTTTAGCTTTTCAATTTTATTTCTTTTCCGGCGCACCACAGTAGTGGCATGAAAAAACCTGGTGTTTTTGTCACCAAAAAGGAGATTTTGTTCCCTACTTTTTTGAAACCAAAGAACTTCTTCTTGGGCAAGAACTTGGTTATATTCGAAAGAAAGCCTCTTCTCAAGTTCTCGCAAATTAGAAGAATCAGAAAGTTGAAGTCTTTGTTGGACACTATCCAGTCCGGCTTTAAGTTGCCGTTTACGGTGAAAAATATTTCCAAAAATATTTTTATTGAAGTTAATACAAACTTTCTCAGTCCTCCCGAGAGCTTCGTGTGGAGGAATAGTCGGGTCCCAAGTATTCTTAATTAGCTGATGAAAACGATGATCCGTCAACCAGGCTGCTTCAAATCTAAAAGGCCGCAATCCTCTCAATCGTCTAGTATCCTCAAGACCACCCAATTGAGCCAGAATAGGATTATGGTCGGAGTAGATCCGAGGGAGATGGGAGATTACAGCGTCAGGAAACAAGATTCTCCATTCTACAGTAGCAACTGCGCGATCAAGGCGCTCAGCAATTCGAGGGGAAGAACGTCGAACCCAAGTAAACTTTTGACCCACAAAGCCAAGATCAACTAGGTGACATCCTTGAAGATGGCCATTAAATTTGGCAGCTCTGTTCGCATAAAACCAACCACCCTGTTTTTCTTCCCTACTAAGAACATCATTGAAATCACCAATGACTAGCCAAGGAAGGTTTCGACCCGCAAACCGTTCCTGCAAATCATCCCACATTTGGTCTCGGAGACTCGGAGTAGTGCTGGCATAGACTGCCGACAAGATCCAGGAATTCCCATCAGCCATAACAACATGTCCAGAAACCACTTGAGAAGATAATGTGACATCTGTAAAACTGCAAAAACTAGATTTCCAGAAGACCCAAATACCTCCAGAGCGACCGTTCGGATCCCGAATAGCAAAGCCATCAAACCCCATTTTATGCCAATACCGCTTTTGATTGATGAAAGACACTTTAGTCTCAACTAAAATAACCATATCTGCTCTATTTGCTTTTATGAATTCTCGCGCATGACGCCGAGCAACTCTATTACCAGCACCCCTAATATTCCACATTAAGATATTAAAATTAATCATTAATGGATGGAAGAAAAATATATAGGAGCAGAGAACAATTAATCAGCGATGACCATATGGGTCTGCTCAACCAAAACATTAGCTTCCAGAGAGCTATCCTCAATGTCCAGAGCGAGATCGACATCGTGCAACTGATTAAGAGACGTATCGGAGTTCAACGGCCCCTCTGTAACGCCATCAAGATTTGGGGGCCTAGTAGTATGGAACACACCACCCATATGACTAGTTTGACCCTTACTCGTACTGTCTCGTGCTGGGACAGGAGTATATGAAGTACCAACAACAGAAGGCAGAACAACAATTTCTGTGGGGTTGTCACCGCAATCCTCTGGAGCCTTCCCAGGACTATGAACACCTTTCTTATCCATAAAAGTGAAAATTGAATCTGTATTGGATTCCGACCTGGTTTTGGTATCCATGCGCGAGGTAACGCTCATACGTTTCTTATGCCCACGTCTTTGAAGGGTTCCTTTATTACCTTGGCCAATAAAGAATGTTGGTTGAGAACCATTCCTTCTCCTTTCCAATTGACTCCCCATTTCTATCTCATGTACTTCCTCCTCCGCCGTGGCAAGTCCATGGAATCGGTTTCCATTAGTACCCAAACTCACATTTTGAGGAAATGACCGTGGCCCTCTGTTTTTCCTTGTGACGACCATCCATTCCCCATGAATAGGCCAGCTGTCCTCCTGATTAGAAGCTTCAGCTGGTGGACTCTTCGTAATCACAGAATCTCCAGTTTCATCACTAACTTTTCTACTGGAGCATGTCTCGGAGACATGCCCGTAAATTCCACAGCGGAAACATATCTTGTGCAAAGCTTCGTATACTACTCGATATTTTACTTCCTCGATTTCAATCATCGGAACTAATGGTTTACGGAGATCAACTTCAACACAAATACGTGCAAATTTTCCTCTGTTAGCATGAAAAGTATTCCCATCTAGTTTTTTTGGTTGTCCAATAGACCTCGCTAAAGTGGCGAGCACAGTTGCATTGTAGTATTCCATGGGAAGTTCTGGGATCCTAATCCAAACAAGGGCTGTGTCAAAACGAGCAGTCGAAGGATGAAATTTGGGACACCATTCTCGCACCATGAGATAATGGTCTTGGATGATCCAGGGACCTTTACTCAAAGCAAACTGTCTATCCTCATCCTTAGCAAATTTAATCATGTAGAAATCGTTTTCCAAATCAGCTATTTCAATTCTACCTTTGGGTTTCCAAAGTTGATTGAGTTTCGATGACAGAAAGTAAAACCCCACCGACTTACCCAAAACCTTGACGATCACTGACCCCTTCAAGGATTTCTCTAGCTCGTCTCGAAAATCACCCTTAAAAGAATAACAGGGCAATAGTTCATGCTCATCTCTATACTTAAGTCTCATAGTTTCATCATCGCACAGATTGGGCAAGTGCGTAATATCCATGTCCTCAACATGAGGAGTGAATCTACTCTTGCCCCATAGACCATCAGGAAACTCTTCGCGGCGAATAGAGAAAACATCTGTGGTCTCTGTTTTTTTATCCGGTGGGTCTGGCGGACGTTGCCGTTTGCCCAGCGCAGTGCCGGCGGAATCAGCGATTAACCCTACTTGTTGCTCCATGTTCCTTATTTCTATTACATATGTTACAAGGATTACTGTGATCATATAGTGTTGTCACACATTCTATAGGTTTTGGTGTTGGCACTTTTGTCATAATATAATTAAGTATTGTTACAACTTTATTTGTCACTACTTTATATTATTTATGTCAATAAACTTGTCATAAATAAGTACAGTTGTGGTGACCATATAGTGTTATCACACATTTTATATGTTTTAGTATTGGCATTTTTGTCACAATATAATGAAGTATTGTTACAACTTTATTTGTTAATAATTTATATTATTTATGTCGACAAACTTGTCATAAATAAATAAAATTGTTGTGACCATATAGTGTTGTCGCATATTTGATAGGTTTTAGTGTCGGCAATTTTGTTACAATAAAATGAAGAACTGTTACGACTTAATTTGTCACTACTTTATATTATTTGTGACGATAAATGTGTCATAAATATTTAAAGTTATTGTCACCATATAGTTTTTTAACAAATTTCACAAATTTTAGTATTAGTATTTGTATTACAAAAATTTTGTATAATTGTGACCATTTCTTAAATTAGTCACTATTTCATTAGTGACTGGAGATGACGACTTTAAAAATTGGACACTATTAATAACGATAACAAATATTACTACTTGTAGTGACAACTTTTACTTTCACTAAAAATACAATTTCTTATAGTGAGTGGTTGAACCAGAATTTTTGCAAAACCACATCCTTCCATATTTTCATTCTCCATTCCGGAATTAATAATTTACGTCGAAATTTTCAGCTCCTTGGGACGGATCTCAGAGTAAAAGCACATGCTTCGTTTCTTTGGATTATCAATTCTACGAATGTACTACTAAACAGCTATAGCGCTGTTCTTTTTTCTTTACTTGAAATCTGGATCGCTTAGGATAACTTTGGGGCAGTAACATGGAAATCAGTGGATTGTTGTCACTGATAGTTTAGCATTGCAATTATTCAGAGAAATGGAGGGTCATTGTTAACATTGTTGAAGTGAAGGAACTACTGCAGTTTGTAATGTGAGGCAATACTCCTGTAATCTGTCGATGATATATTTGTGGAAACACCTGATGTATTACATAAAGAGCTTTGGAAGCAGAACAAGAATTCTAATCATTGCTAAATTTAGAGGATTCTGTCATGACAAGCCTTGGGAATCTCTGGTTCAGATAGTAAGCGTGGCAGAGGAAGTGGCTTAACAGAACACTTGCTCTTTTCATCGAGACAACAGTCGGTACACACAGCGATTATAATAACCAAAAAAGCATTGCTCCAACACAATATTATAGGTCTGATTGTTACTACTCGCAACTAGATTTCCAGACATCGATATACAAAAACAGAGGGCCAACCAATTGTGTTTCTATATATCTATATATATGGTAAAAACAAAGACAACAAAACACAGCCAATTAATAGCTGCCGAGAGAAGACAGAGATAAAAACTGCATGTGTTTCCTGTAACAACTCAGGATCCTGCTCAATGCAAGGGCTGTCCTTGTAAGCACAACGTAATTCCATACACGCTGACAAAAGGAAGTGTTTACCACTTGTTTTTACGCTTCAACAAACACTGGTGAGGATATAGGTTATAGAGAGTAAAATCTAGTAAGGCGTATTTACACAGTGAATTTATAAACAAGTTGAGAGAAATATCTTATACCATTGGTAAAACCATTAGATTTCAAGCTTTGGTGAACCTTTTGTGATATACAAAGAAATATAGTCATAATTCAAGCTAATCAAGCATACATTTGGGAATTAATAATTAAGAATAATTTTGCTTACTTCAATAGGAGCAGGTACACAGAATCTGAAGATGAGGGAGAAGGACAAACACAACCATCTCCCTAGAACTTAAACAAACACATTTCAGAAATCTTAACATAATCCCACCCTACATTTTTTCTTATTCGTCTTGTTCTTTTCTTAGAGATAAGTTCACTGGATAAACGCAATTACAGCATCATAATTAAGCAATAACAGGCAAGCACGATACCCAAAAGAAAAAACAACGATCACAGAGCAAATTATTTTCACTTGGAGATTTGCGCGGCAGCAATATCTTGGGTTTTCCTGAACAGCTTGTGTTGAATGTGCTGAGAGAAAGTACGAGGAGGGAATAACGCTGGCTCCGACTCCGAGACAACCTCCGGCAACGGCTTGAGAATGATTTTCTCCTTCGGTGGCTCGCAGAAGACTGCCCATGAGATTCTCACCTTCTCTTTGTTCACGAGTCCCCTGTGTAGAATGCTCTTGTACTTACCATTGCTCAGTATCTCAACGGTGTCTCCTACGTGCATGATGATGGAGTTTGGGACACATTTTGCTGTCACCCACTTACCTTCCTTAAATAGCTGGAGTCCTGGCACCATGTTATGGAGTATGAAAGTGAGTGCACTCACATCGGTATGAGCTTCCACACCTAAGGCCAGTTCTGGTTGTGGACACTTTGGGTAATAGTTGATCTTCATTTGAAGTAAGAGTTCTTCGAGTCCACCAACCTCTTTTTCTAGCCTTTCTTCTTCCAATCCCAATCCCAGTGATAGTACCGAGAGAATTTTTGTTGCTAGACCTCTGAGTAGCCTTGCATATTCGCAGGTCACCTCTCTGTTATGGATATTAATCAGATTGCAATGATTTTCCAGAATCATGATTTGGTCAAGAAAATTACCATTCGTGTTTAAAGTTAAAAAAAGTATAGTCGTGAGACAAAGATAGTGCTACAAGTGGCTAACTTTTTATTATGATCCTTTATACTACCTTTAGTATTTGTTTACAAGAATTGTCTACATATGTTTGTGGACAAGGGGAAGTGCTAACCATTTCTCAAGTTACTATTAATAGCAAATAAAATGAGTAAGAAAATATGTTCCCTAAATTCATAAGAATTTTCTTTATATATATATATGTACGTACGTACGTACGTATATGAGGGGAGACAGATTGAAATTATAAATATGTATACTGCTTTTCAAATATATATAAATGATATATATGTATACTGCTTTTCAAATATATATAAATGATATATATGTATACTGCTTTTCAAATATATATATATATATATATATAGACCATAGATATATATGATCGCATAAATTCAAAAGTGTTTGTATATATATATATACATATATATCTATGGTCGCATAAATTCAAAAGGTGTTTGTGGAATAAGTTGCTTCAAACTTACATGTAGTCATTTGGTGTCTTAGGCCAAATGGATAAATCTCGCTTGTCCTCAGGAAAAATAAGATGGAAGAAATAGTCCTCCCACTCCAGTTGGCCACTAGCATTGTTGGCTAGTTTGCTTCCATAACCTTGAATCTTGCCGGATGCCTGATCATTTGCATAGCTTTCTTTTTCTTCCACCGAAAGGTTGAAGAAAGCCTCTCCAGCTTTCTTAACACGATCGATGAGATCATCGGAAATGCCATGGTTTACAAGGTGCATCACACCCCATTCTTTGGCTGCTCTTATTAGCTCTTCCCTGCATTTCTCGCGAACCTCATTATCCCCACAGTCTATTTCCTTCAAGTCGATCGTTGGCACCTGAGCCCCTTCATTTTTCTTCTCCTCCTCGAAGATGTTTCCGATGCTTGTCAGCTCCTCTTTTGGGCGAACATACTCTTTTGGGATTGACTGGATTCCACTGCTTGACAGAATCTCAACTCTTGGAACCACTGAAGTCAACATCGCCATGGCTTACAAAGTTCTGTTCAGGTACGTAACGAAGTGCCCACACTAGCTCACTGCCCTCACCCTTGGCGACTGTGATGTCCACACCAAAGCTTTCATGGGCTTTTATAGAATCTATACGTACGTAAAAATGACAATCTTGTGGTTGATAATTTAAGTGGAGGTAAAGAGACATTAATTAAGAGGACTGGGAGGGAAGACTAGGACGGTCAGTTGCGCACGTGACAATAGGTTAAAGTCACCAGACTCACCAAGCGATTCGCTGCATGGTAGGGGTTGACTGGTCGTTCAAGCACGAGGGAAGAGAGCCATACCAAGCATAAACCCTAATTTACATGCTCAATCAAGGCCCACATTCGCGCCAACGTATTAATGAAAAATAATTAAGTAAATTGAAAACTTTTTCTCTATAATGACGGTTGCTCTCATACAATTCTAGTAGAGCTTACTAGAACCCTATAAGAGAATATTAGCAACTTCGTAATCTTAGAACCATGTCAGATTCCAACCTACGTGGGTTGCGAATAAGTGCGAATATTAGAATGACTTGTACTAAAGGATATATTAATTATTAGTAAAACATGTTACATCATCAATAATAAATTATTGAGGTTTTAGCAATAATAACATTATTCTTCCCTATTGTCTCCAATTATTTATGAGTGAAATAAACTTAATCGCTTAAGAAATTACTTGTAAGGGTGATGTGATAGTAAGAGAGACTTAAATTAATTAGTAAAATGATTATTTTATAATTAAGATATTATAATAGTGTTATAAAATAATCTTATCACATTTAATAAATTCATTGATAAGATCAAACTTATAATAAGATCATTGATATAATCGTAAGATTGTATGCCTATATTTTATCTAGTTCTAAAATAAAAGGTAAATTAATTATAATTCATATTGAAAATTTAATTAAGATTTTATAAATTTTGAAAATATTTTGAAAACGAATCGATATGATTAAATAAAAATTTAATAATTATGTACATAATTCTGAAAATATACTAGATCATAGTAGTTAATATGTTATAATGAACATGCAATTCTACAGTCACAACTATAAACAATTCACTATCTGTACTATAACTTGCATTTGTAACTTTTAAAATTATAAAGCATAATTATCAACATCAGTCTAGTCTCACATTATACCTCAATCTCAAAACAAGACTTATGATTCCTAAAAAAGACCATCAATCTCATGCAGAAATTAACCACTAAAACTATTTTGCTTCATAGAGCCATGACCATAAAGATCAATGATGAAAATATCTTATCCGCTTTTATAAAGAAGTCATAATCATATTTCAAGATAAAAGAATCACTTATGCACATATTTTTAAAAAAAATTGCAAGCATGCATTACAAACATTATAATAGAATAAATAAGTGTAAAATCTACAACTTTATTAATCTTAAAAGTTGTAATAAACGTAAAATAGTTACAAATTCTTATTAAATCAAAACATCATATAAGATCATGTTGCCTACATATCTATGACAATCAATAGGCTTAAACCCTTTAGTAATTTAATTAGTTAACATATTTATAGTGGCAATATATTCATAAACTAAATCATCATTATCAACCCATCTTTGTTGCTTAAATACTTGAGTTCAACAAACTTGGCACCATTAGTGTTTTTGTGTACTTGGCAAAGAATTTAATATATAAGTTGTAATAATGAACCATGATGGGCTTAGAAAAAAATTGACAATCCTAAACCCTCTAATGAAATTGTTCAATCAATTAGCATGTGCTTCTACTATAAAATAAGTTATAATATCAACTTTCATAGTTAAATTGCCACAAGTGATTGTTTAGAGCTCTTTGAAGAGATAACTCCTTCAACTAATATGAAAATATAACATGTTATGGACTTCTTGTCATCAGAATATCCACCAAGATCTGCATTAGCATATTTCTATTTTTAGAACATCTATAAGTTTATAAATAAGCATAAAATCCTTGGTCTTACATATATAGTGCAATACTTTCTTTGTTACAACCCAATTCTCATAACTATTATTGGTCAAACACTTGCAAAGAATATTAATTATAAAAGTAGCTAAACGACTATAAGGAATAAAATTCATCCTCGCTTGCTCCAATTCATTTCAACTTATCACCTTTGATTATAAAGTGATATATCTGGCTTATAGTCATGCTTGTAAAACCTCTATGTCACTTTATCAACAAAGGCCGCATGAGCTGTGTCTAAAACTTTTTTTAATATTTCCTTACAGTTCTCCATCTATGCCTCCCTAAAATTGTTCATGTCAAAGTACTTTGATAGTATTTTCTTCATACTTTATAACATAATCCAAATCATTACTAGCAAACAAAATATCGTCTACATATAAGACTAGAAACGTAAACTTGCTCCCAATAGACTTGGAGTATACACAAGAGTCAATTGTATTCACTTTAAAATTCAAATATGTGGCCACCTTATAGAATTAGTACATTGTCATGATGCCTGCTTCAAATTATAAATCAACTTCCTTAATTTAAAACCTAGCATGCATTTCTTTCAACTTTTAAAACATATGAAAAGTTGCATGTACACCTCATCCACCATATCGTTGTTTAAGAAAGTTGTCTTAACATGTATCTAGTGAGGGTTAAGATTAAAATAAGATATCAAAACCATAATGATCTAAAATGAGTCTTTAACAAACAATGGCAAGAAATTATCAAGGTACTCCACTACCTCTGAGTGTAACCGTTATCATTAGTTTAAACCTCTCAACCTTGCCTTTAGCATCTCTTTTAGTTTTGAGCATTCATTTGTTGTAAATATCATATCGAATATCTAGCAACTCTTAAACACTATTGCATTTCATAGACTACATCTTCCCCTTTATAGTCATCATCCATATGTCAAAATGAGGAGTCTTAAATTTTTTTTCATTATAGGTAAGAAGATCTACAATCTCTAAAAAATCATAGTTAGATTTATCCAAATAAACAACATAATCATCAAAGAGTATAGACATCTTTTTTTTTTGTAAACGTCTTAGTGGGGTTGAAGAATCATGTTAAACATCCACTACAACCCGTCTAATAATATTTACACCACCTCTAACATTAGGAACTAAAACTATATCCAAGTTATGCTGATAAATTTATAGAAATACCTCAATAACTCTCTTACAAATAAGAAGAATGTATACTACTACCAGATCTAACTCCTCAAATGCTTAAGCTCTCATTCTCTAAAAAAATTATAGTCAATTTATTACTATAATTAAGATATTAAAACTTGTATTTTTAAAAACTTTAAGATAGTCAATCAAGAAACCATGTGGTATCTTCGGATTCAACGTCTTCTTTTACGGATTATAAATTTTTATC
This sequence comes from Erythroxylum cassinoides, assembly GCA_027478405.1. Taxonomy (NCBI): domain Eukaryota; kingdom Viridiplantae; phylum Streptophyta; class Magnoliopsida; order Malpighiales; family Erythroxylaceae; genus Erythroxylum; species Erythroxylum cassinoides. The sequence continues at coordinate 281 of JANIPM010042537.1, read as the reverse complement.
TCAGCTAGAAAATTACAAACCATCAAATGGTTCAAACTAGGCTTTACTTATCCATGACTTAAAAGGAGTCTTAGGAAATAACTTTTTAGGAATATATTTCATGATTTAAGGTGATGTCTTCAGTGCCTTACTATTATAGATACAAAAAACTTTTATCTCCCTATTATATTCTTCAATATTGTAACATCCCGTCACTGATGGGAGGGTTATTTTGGTAAAGTGAGATGGGCTAAGTCTATGCCGCACCTTATCGACTAAGCATTTGTTTTGCCTCTAATTTT
>JANIPM010038195.1:0-20623 GCA_027478405.1 Erythroxylum cassinoides | reverse complement strand
AAACCAACCATATATCAGAGCAAAAATCAGTCTGGAAAGAGGTTGAAGGACACTTGTCATGAATCAATGGAAGCCGAAAATAGGACCAGTTAGTGAAAAATTAGTTGCATGTCATTATTCAAAACGTAAATACAATGAAGCAAGTCAATTAATAAGATTAATAGACATTGTAAAATGAAACGTTACATGGTTTCTTCCTTGGAAATCCTCAATCATGTTAGAATTTGCTAGAACCCAACTTATGATTTTCTGTTGGAATTCATCTTTTGGTGCTTGATGAGTAGTTGTATATCTAAGCAAAAAGGACTCTGGGCGGAGCATGATACTATTTATGAAATGATGGGGCAAATATGAAGGGCATGATGAGTAGTTGTATATCTAAGGTTTTAAGACTTTGGGCGGACCATGAAACTATTTATGAAATTACGAGACAAGGATACTATTAAGAAAATGTATCGGAAAAGTAAAACTCTGGTGGTAGTGCAATGGCATCGCTGGGAAACAAAAGCATGGGCGGTGGGGTGGGGTGGGGTTCGGAAGCGGATGGGATGTGTTCCATTTCTTCCCCCACTTCTTTTCCTTAACATTACAGTTAAACAACCACATATGCCATCATATCATTCCCTCTCCATAAAAGAAGAAAAAGAAAAAAGGCAGGAGAGTCGGATAGCCCATGACCATGACACACACACACCAATAATTTACTTTTTCCTTTACCATCTGTGTGTGCGTGTATATATATATATATATATATCATTCCTTTTCCTATTATTTGCCAGCTCTGACACTCCTTCATCCTCATTCTCTCGATTACCCAAAAGCAAGTTTTTTCTTTTTCCTTTTTCTATTTCTAATCGTCTCTCTCTGTACAAAGGCACATCATCCTCTTCGTCATCCTAACCGGAAAAACATTCCTGGTATATATGAATTGTTTTTGTGGTCGTTGTCATTGGTCTATGATGCCCAGTTTGGTGCTCTGATTATGATAATTCTGTTAGATCTCTTTCCTTTTCGTCTTCCTCCTTTTGTTTAATGACATGGCTATCTGTGATCTTGCCCTCTTGTTGCTTTGTTTTCGTGATCTAAGCTTTCTGATCTGATGTCGAGATTTTCTCCTCCGTTGGTTGCTTGATTGCTTTCCTTATTTGTTTGATTATTGTCTATTAATTTTGTTCGATCGTTTCTCTTCTGATGTGTTTGTTATGCATGAGTCCAATTCGAAATTGACCTGCGATCTTAATGACCTCATTCGTCAAATGAAATCCACTTTTTTTTTTCCATTTGTTACTTTCAAATATTCTAGCACGTGATCATGCCGATCGGATTTTCCTTCTTTGTGGCTATTACTTGAAAGTTATTGATCAACTTGCTGGCTTTTGATTGGTTATTTGTACTTCTTTTCATAATTTTGGTTTAAAAACCCGAAGTTTTGAGCCAAGCTAGTGATTGCTTTCATTCTGATAACGTTGAGATTTCATGCTTGTTAAACATATCTCTATGCCGTCTTTAGAGAAAAGTAATCAAATATAAGGTGATTACCGTTTTACATGATAGAGAAATGCTTAGCATTTGGATTTTAGTGCGTGAAGCTGGAGAAATTGACCGTGGCAGATATTTGGTCTGCTTCTGTTGTCTGTGTTCTCATTCAACATCCTCTAATACCAACTTCATTTTAGTGTTATCATGTTTAAGGTTTTTCCATAAGGAATATAGGGTTCTTTGATTGATATTATTTATACAGATATTGGGGCATTACATAGTTGTTTCCTGAAAATTTCCCACTCAAGTATTAAATGCAGGTTAAGGTCTCAGCGGTCTAGAATTGTACTTAGATAGGGTACGAAGATCTTGTTTCCATTTTGGTTATCAAGAATGGGATAGACAAATGGATGATAACTTCATTCCATTTCTTGTTTCTTTATAAGTCTTCTGCCCTCAGCCACTAACACATGGGTAGTTTCTCATAATAGAAAGGCCTTTCTATTATCTGATATCATATTTGAAGCCACTTTATTCCTTGTCGAACAAACATTTAAGGCTCTAACTTATTCCCACTTGATTCTTGGCAACTTAGTCTTTGTAGCCTTAATGCTGATGCTTTCTGCATATCATACTTTGTCTAAATCTGCATAGAACTGATGCAAACTATGTGAAGGTCATGCTCAGTATAGGTAGAAGGTAGCAGGTACTAAATAGCCTTTTTGATCCAGAAATGAGTTGTTCAAATTAGTTCATTCATGATTGCACTTTTAGGTAGTACCAGTTATATTGTGCCACCCTACGAAACTGCTATGGAAGATGCAGGATAATGCCTTGCCTACATTACATTGGTGTGAGCGCTTTTGTAGAATTATGGAAAGAAAATTTAGATCCATTTGGAGCAGAAATTTTGAAATTTTATACACATCTACTTTGTATCAATAGGCCTTTTGCGAACAAGCGTATATGGCGTATGTTCCAAATTTTCTCCATTTGTCGTATTTAGTCTTGGAGTCAATAACTTCATTTGACTAGTTGAGACAATCTTGTTTCTCGATAGCTTTCTTTTGGTTAATAGATAAGTTATCCAAATTGTATACTTCATTGGAGGATACAGTGGAAGTAGCAAGTTGTTCATCAGTCTCCTACTCATCTCAAGTAAACATTAGGTGCAAACTAGCTTATATGGGTTAGGCGTACAACTTTTGTCAACTTCATTCTATTATTGGATTCTATGGTTTTGCTTGTCTACCTTGCTGGAAAAGTGTTTCTCTTTGGTCGTGGAATAAAGGAGTAATTCTCTGCTTTGAGCAATTCAAATTCTTGAACTTGATGTTTGATGGTTACGAAATTATCCTATTTGTGTTTGCTGCATGTTGTAGAAACATTACCTTATATGCTACTGCTCAAAATCATAGTTCTACCTCTTGCACTGAGTTTTTGCGCGATTTCTAGGTAGCAGATAACTTGAGATTACAAATTGTTGGTATTTTCCGTTAGGAGTCTCAAGGAGCATTTCAGATTATGTCTAGCTCTACCAAAGTTTTGGACCCTGCATTTCAGGGAGTGGGGCAGAGACCGTATCCTTTTGCAGAAGCAGCAACTTTATACATGAAATCATACATATGCCAAATATTGTACTTGAGCTTTCTTGGGGTAGGATTAGTAAATATGTACATATGTTATTACATCTTTTGAGTTCTGCAAGTGCTTCAATTCACAGTTGAAAACTGTTAAACTTAACATTACTTAGAGGGACTGAAATTTGGCGAATTGAGAATTTTCAGCCAGTTGCATTGCAAAAGTCTGAATATGGGAAGTTCTACATGGGTGATTGTTACATTATCTTACAGGTGTGAGCATCTGCACCTTTTTCTCTCTCCCCCTCTCTCCCCCTCTCTCCTCCTGTTCCGTCTTTATTTGTAATAAGTTTTTCTTATGCATCTATTTTCGTGGAATATTAGACAATGTCACAGATCAGAACTATAGTTTTCAATGTACAGAGTGCGTGTTCAATGTGTGGTCATTTTATGGGGTTTGTTTGTGTGGTAAGCTCATAAAAGAAGTTAGGGTGGGTGGCTGCCTAATACAAGATCCTGAAATCAACATTTTTGTGATTTGGCTTGAGTGTACATCTTTTTGTTGCCACCATTTATGTGATACCATTATATTGGCTCCTTCTTTAAAAGTCTCTTTTCTGTGGTGGTCAATTGATTTGGACCAACATAGCAAACATGCAAATACTTTACACTGTCATTTATATCTGGACACTTTGTAGTTCAATGGCATGCTTATGCATCTTTTGCATTCACATGGGCAAGCTTAATGTTGCAGATTTTCTTTATCTTTCTCTCCTTTTTCTTCTGTGCTGTAGACAACATCTGGAAAGGGAGGTGCTTATATATATGATATTCACTTCTGGATTGGAAGAGACACAACTCAGGTGTTTCTTGACTGGATTATCTTTTCTCTTTCATGACCTTACTTTCTGTTATCTTGTATTGTTCCTCTATCTTGAGTCTGGTCTCACATGTTACTACAAACTTTTCATAGGATGAAGCTGGAACAGCAGCTATTAAAGCTGTTGAACTAGATGCTGCACTTGGAGGACGTGCGGTGCAACATAGAGAAGTTCAAGGCTATGAATCTGATAAATTTTTGTCCTATTTTAAGCCTTGCATCATACCATTAGAGGGTGGAGTTGCTTCTGGATTTAAAAAACCCGAGGTAGAAGAGTTTGAAACACGGTTATACATATGCAAAGGCAAACGGGTTGTTAGGATGAAGCAGGTATTCTCTTGACTAGAATTTAGTGAAAGAAATTTCTTAGATATAACCTGCAGTGAATCAAGAGATTGACTCAAAGGAACATTGTTCTGCATATGTCTTTCGTGTAGGTTCCTTTTGCTCGTTCCTCACTGAATCATGATGATGTGTTTATATTGGATTCCGAGAACAAAATTTATCAGTTCAATGGTGCAAATTCCAATATCCAAGAAAGGGCCAAGGCTTTGGAAGTAATTCAATTTTTGAAGGAAAAGTATCATGAAGGGACATGTGATGTTGCTATTGTTGGTAAGTGGACATGTATTTGAAATTTACTTGTGACACCACCTTGAGTACATCTTGAAAGTATACTCATCTTCATTCAAACGCAGATCCTAAATTTACATTCTCTTCCTGTTTCTTATTTTCTTGCTCAATGGTTTTTGCAATGCTAGATGATGGAAAGTTAGATACTGAGTCAGACTCCGGGGAGTTTTGGGTCCTCATGGGAGGTTTTGCTCCAATAGGTAAAAAGGTTACCAGTGAAGAGGATATTATCCCAGAGAGTGCTCCTGCTAAACTTTATAGGTACTTTAATCCTCAATATCTGTTTTATGCTCATTAGTGAGTATTTAGAAACTTGCATTATTTGAGAAGAATGATACTTATTTTCTTTGTGGGTTTGCATTCTATTTTATATCAAAATGTTAATTTTAATTTATGATCATTTCTATTTGACACATATTTCTTTTGAACTGTTGATTCTGTTATCAATCAATTCAAAATAGCATTTTTCTTTCTTATTTATACTTTAGTTTGCAATCTTGTGTAATGTCAACATTTCATCATTATTAGCTGGCTCCTAGAATCATTTAATATTTCTTTAACTTACTTTCTTGCTATGTATGAAATGGCATCTTTCCTGTCAGAACACGTTATAGAAAATTTTATCTTCTTATCCTTTAAGGTTATAACATGTTTGGTTTTTTTTTGGAAAACTCCTTACTTTAGTGTGGATGGAAGGCAGGCTTTATTTCTTGATTTCAGTACGACTTCTTTTGAGCCTTATTTATATCTTTTTAATATTGTGGTAGAAAATGTTAGCCAACTGTTAAGTATAAATTATATTGCAGATACCAATGATTAAAGCTTTCAAAGTTATCTGTTTATATTCTGATCTGGTTCTATCTTGTAAGATTCGGAATTTTTTTCAAAGAGAAACACAAAAATGGCTATCCAGATAACCATTGTTTTGGACTGTGTGCATATAGAGTGCTGAATCATAATTGCTGTTCCCTGTAGCATCACTGATGGCGAGGTTAAGATTGTTGAAGGTGAACTGTCCAAAGGCTTGTTAGAAAACAATAAAAGCTATCTGTTGGACTGTGGTGCCGAGGTATTTGTTTGGGTTGGCCGTGTAACACAAGTAGAGGAGCGAAAATCTGCAATTCAGGCTGCTGAGGTACAAACATCATATTTCCTTTTTGTTTCATTTGGAATGCTTATATTTCATCTATTTCTGCAGGGATTTGTTGTTAGCCAAAACAGGCCAAAAGCTACTCGTATAACACGACTTATTCAAGGTTATGAGACACATGCATTCAAGTCAAACTTTGATTCTTGGCCAGCAGGATCTGCAGCCCCTGGTGCTGAGGAAGGAAGAGGGAAAGTAGCCGGTAAAAATATTGCTTTGGAGTTGGATTGGACTCAAATAGTCATAATTAGCATTATTAAATAAGATCCTTTACATATGTTAGCAATGCTGAAGCAACAAGGCCTTGGTGTCAAGGGTACGGCAAAAAGTGCTCCTGTAAGTGAGGAAGTGCCACCTTTGCTTGAAGGAGGGGGGAAGATGGAGGTTCACTTCATAATTCTATCTCATATTTACTTTATTTGTGGAGCTTTCACGAGATTAATATTCTACTTCTTGTTCCTTCCCAGGTTTGGTGCATTAATGGTAGAGTTAAAACTCCGTTGCTTAAAGAGGATATCGGTAAATTTTATAGTGGAGATTGTTATATCATCCTATACACCTATCACTCAGGTGATAGGAAAGAAGATTACTTCCTATGCTGTTGGTTTGGAAAATATAGCATTGAGGTAATCTGCTTATCTTAGTTCAGATTTAGGATAAGTAGAGCACCTCTATCTAATATTTTCATGGGCCATTAAGTCCTATACTAATGGTATAAAATATTATTCATCACATAGGGTCATATATCTTGAAAGGGTTTTTGGATTTTCATTTAGTTCTTCTCATAGCCACAACACTAGTATGGTTATGCTAGAAATTAGAAACAAAGATACTTCTTTTACCTATTTATAGGACATGTAGTCTTATTCCAAATACTTTTTTAAGTATCATAAGGTGTTAGGAGTAGTGCTAGGTTGTATTTTGTCTTTGGTCATTCATGCTTTGGCCATTTCTCGATTACTTGAGCTATGGTATACCATTGGGAGTTTTACTTTATAGGTCTCTTTTCAGATTTTGAGCGAGAATTATTTACTCATCATTGATGTTTATTTCATAAAAGTAGCCACCTTGTCTTCATTAATCCAATCATTATCTTGCATATTTAGCTCATTCAATCTGGCTTTTTTTTTTCAATTCTCTTCCAGTATAAAATGTTATTCTATTCATTGCATAATAGGTACAGGATTAAGATTGGCATGATACGTTTCTATTTCCTTGGTGAGGCAATAATAATTTGCAAACCTCTTCTACAACATCTTCATGTAAATATCTTTTTGATATTTTGTAACCTTTTTAGTAGCATGCAAGTTTCAACATGTTAGAAGTACTTAGTTGCATGCATTTTGCTGTGCTACAGTATTGTTTCACTTCCTTAGTTTTATCAAGGGGATATTTAATTCTCTACTTAAATTACTTGAAAGTATCATGTACTATGGTTGTATAAGAAATTAATTTATATGTAGTCGTGGTTGAATCTCTTTTAATAATGTTCCAATTTTTATTCTCAATCATTGTTTTCAAATATAGGAAGACCAGAATACAACAATTCAATTGGCAAATACTATGTTCAACTCACTTAAGGGTAGACCTGTTCAGGTATGACTTTATTTGTTGTAAATTGCTGGAAGGTTATATCTAGACTTGTCTATAATAGATGATTCCTATAGGGTCGCATTTTCCAAGGTAAGGAGCCACCACAATTTGTTGCACTTTTTCAGCCTATGTTAGTCCTCAAGGTACATTGTGAACTTTCCTCCGCAAGCTTTTGCTTTACAAGTTCTAAAAATTGGGACGTGTGACAATCTAGGGTGGTTAACTATTTAATATGATCACCTTAGGGTGGCTTGAGCTCTGGTTACAAGAATCTTGTGGCTGAGAAAGGAGTGGCAGATGAAACTTACACTACAGATAGTGTTGCACTTTTTAGGGTTTCTGGAACTTCGACACATAACAATAAGACAGAGCAAGTTGATGCGGTATGTAACTGGTGATCTTGCCCGTTTTTTCTTAAAAGTATTATTAGTTTTTGCATTGATACATATCCTTTCCTTAATGATCTCCTCTTCTAGTATGTTCCTTATTGTTGTCTTTACATATTACTTTAGAATTCTTTGAATTGGAAATTGGAATTCACTTGGAAGAAATTATTCCTTCACCCGATTGAAAAATTTCCCAATTTTTCATATGCTTGGTTTATGATGCCTAACTATGTATATTAAGGAAGCATTTTAAAATTTAATCTTAACCTTTTACCTCATTGTTTGTTATCTTCTCCATTGTCATCTCATTGAAATATTTACAACGGGAACTAGGATCAACTAATGTCCGACACTTCCACGAACAAGGCGTATCTAAATACTTTTGATGTTGCTCTTTGATGTAATTAAAAAAAGAGATATTTTAGATGTGAGCTTACATTATAGACTTATGATCAAGTGTTGTTGGAGCTGAGATTTGTTGAGGGCGTGAAGAGTTGAAGCGTATCATGCTACTGCAAATTTTTGTTATTGGAAACTAGGTTCTATAATAAGTGTTTGATTCTTTAGTAGATGGGGGAGAAGGAGGGAACACTAATATGACTGTTTGCATCATGATGAAAATAATGATATGCTTCTAGTTCTCTTAATTTAGCCTTAGTAATAACAATGATGGCAACCACTTAAGAATAAAACCTAGAGAACTTCGAATAAGATTAAAATCTTATAAGAAAGGCTAAATCAAAATTTTCATGAACTGACTTCTTGATTATGAAAAATAAAGAACCAATTTCATAAAGTTTTTTGAATGACACATGAAAAGAAATTTTTTGATAAGTTCTGAAGTTCGGTACAGAACAAGAGACAAAGCACTTGCGACTCTTAATATTTGCTACTCAACTTATTGAGTAGAAACATCCCCTTTATATAAGGTGAGCAAAAAAATTGTCCAATATTCTAATTAAAAGTGTAATAAGGATTCTTAATTAACACTAACTACTAATACTACTTGAATTGGAGCTCTAATATTCTTCAACTAAGAAATTATTTGCTACTACTACTTCTACTTTAATTAGGACTTTAATAAAATAATTTAATTAACATTATATGGATTATATTTAAATCAGATTCCTAATATACATCTAAATATTCTCCAACATGCTTGGATCTTGTTTAGCTAGTATTTGATTTTTGTTTGGGTCTAGTAAGCTTCCCAAAATCCTCTTTGACATGCTCCTTGAAGCTTGATTTAAATATATTTTGAATCACCCCATTCAAAGGCTCTTGAAGATTCTGACGCTTTATCTCTTGTAATTGGTCCACTAGGCATATACAATGAATTCTTTGATTGGCTAGTCATGCTTACATGATTCCCCCACTCTTTGAAAGGATTTGTCCTCGAATCTTTAAATTTGAACACAGATACTTTCACCAGAACCACAAGAACAAAAGGGAGATTCAGATACATCACAAGCTTAGTACACTGTCAACCCATTGTGACTCTGTGTCATTGAATATCTTATAAAACCGGTTAGCAAGTAGGATCTTATTCACAAATTCAATTGAATATATTATATACACTTCCTTTTTGGTTGTTTATCTGCCTGTAGAAGATGACACAAAATAGGAGGGAAAATAATTTTTCTTCTTACATATAATTTAGAATTACATGGTTATATTATTCACCTTAGTGTAGGAAGAAAAATAAGAAACAATCTCTAAAAGTGGGAATGCATCTCTTAGGGTTGCACACTCTTATAGGAAAGAAAAAACAATCTCCTAGGATCCCACATTCTCCTAGAAAAGGAGAACATTCTATTAGGATGCCACAATCTTTGGGATTTGAAGAAATTGACTTTTAAAAAAAGGTAAACAACTCAGTACTTCCTCCCAAGCTGAAGAATAGATGTCTTCCATTCTTAGCTTGAAAATAATATCATGAAAACTTGAACTGTACAACCCCTTTATTAAACCATCATCTAGTTGGCTTCTCGGTGGAACATATGACGTGCATGCAAACCCTTCCTCTAATTTCTTCTTGATGAAATGTCTATTAATTTTAACATGCTTTGTCTTGTCATATTGAATAGGGTTATGAGTAATATTGATGGTGGATTTGTTGTCACAATAGAATTTCATATTGAATAGGGTTATGAGGAATATTGATGGTGGATTTATTGTCACAATAGAGTTTCATAGGACCGTCCCACTTAACTTTCAAGTCATCTGGAATAATCTTCAACTATAACAACTCACACATGCCTTAAACATTTGTTCTAAACTCTAAATCTACTGATGATTCAGCCATAACATTTTGTTTCTTGCTCCCCTAAGTCACCAAATTGCGTCTAAGGAAAGTACAGTAATCTGTGGTTGATCTTTGGTCCACTATAGACCTTGTATAGTCCACATTAGTATAGGCTTCTAGGTTGGGATAATTATTCTTGTTAAACAAAATTCCTTTCCCTAGATAGCCTTTTAAGTGATGCAGCATCCTATGTGCAGCTTGTAAATGTGACTTTCTCGGATCATGTATGAACTAACTAACTATGCTTATGAGATGCTATCTTAGGTCAAGGATGAGCAAGGTATAGAGCCGACCTACTAGCCTGGTACATCCTTCTGTTAGCAACTAGTTCTTCTTTCACTTCTCCATGCTTATGATTTGTGTCCATTGGGGTAGAGACTGGTTTGCACCCCATATTTCTTGGCTCTTTCAAGAGATGAATTACATACTTATGTTGAAATAAAAAAATTACTTGTGAGGATTATGCCACTTTGATTCCAAGGAAGTACTTCAATTTTCCAAACTCCTTTGTCTCAAATTCCTTTATCACTTGTTGATTTAATTCCATTTTTTCTTTTTCATCATTTTTAGTTAAAATGATATCATCAACATATACTAGTAAGTACAATTACTCCCCACACAACTGTGTACTTGATGAAGAGAGTGTGATTTCATTGACTTTGGTTATATCTTGATACTTTCAAAACTTTAGCGAATATACCAAACCATGCTTAAGAAGATTGTTTCAACCCATATAGCCCTTTTCAACCTGCAAACTTTATTATTTGCATATTCTTCAAGTTCTAGTGGAATGTTCATATAGATTTCTTCATCTAAATCTCCATGAAGGAAGGCATTCATCACATAATACAACAAAAGTTGCTAGTCAAAGTGAGCTCCGAAGGATAACAAAATCTTCAAAGTATTTAATTTTGCCACCAGGGAAATATTTATTGGTAATCAATCTCGTAAGTTTGAGTGTACCTTTTAGTTACTAACTGTGCTTTATCTCTCTCTAGTGATCCCTCAACTTTATATTTTAGTGTAAAGATCCATTTAAGTCAACTATGTTGTTCCCCTTTGGTTTATCAAAAGTCTCCCATATCCTTCTCTTCTCTAGTGCATCCATTTCCTGATTCCCTTTTTAACAATGCCTTAGAAACAGTATTAGGAATAGAAATGGTAGGTAGACTTGCAATGAAAGTTTTATAGGTTGGTGACAAGTGTTTGAGAGATGCATAGTGAGACAATGGGTCTAGTGGTCTCTTCATGCACTCTAGTAAATTTCTTAATGACAATAGGAAGGTGGGTTTTTCAACTGATTTTGTGTGTAGCGGAGGATTAGTTCTTACTATGGACTCATTTCCATAGTTTGCATTGGATTCTTGGACTTGTTTCAATTCTGGAATAGTTGCTCTTTAGGAATACACCTATGAATGTTTTGGAAAATCTTGTCATGGATGGACACAAGAGAGATTTATGTTTTTTATGGGATACAAATTGGACTAGAGGATGGACATGAGCTTTAGGACAGACACTTGAAGGTCAAGTGGCACAAAAGATTCAAAAATACATCTTTCACCATTGATGTCTTCCCTTGAAGATATGAGTTGACATCAGCTGAGGTATAGAACTTTTGTGATGAAAGTTTATAGCACTTTTACCCCTTTTGTGTACACATTTGATGACAATGGGATTACAAAGTCAGTGCAACCAATTACCCTACGAGCAAAGCCCATTTCAGGTTCTGAAGCTAGGATAATAGGTATTAAGGCTTTCCATGGAACTTCTATCGTCAGACCCACGTGAGGGAAGTTTATTTATTATGTGGCAATTAGAATTGCCTTCCCTCCAATAGGCTTTTGGAACATTCCCTTGAAACAGTAGAGCATGAGTTATATGAGTAAATGCCATTTTTCTTCTCAATAATCCTAATGCCATTTTTCTTCTCAATAATCCTATTTTGTCAACGATGATGAGTCATGAATAATTCCTTTTCTTTTTGGAAAGTAGGGTGACAAAATTTGATTAATATTTGGCATTATCTGATGTAGTGCTTTTGATTTTAATCCCAATTTGATTTTGATCCCAAAATTTGATCAATCTGTCTTTGTTGATTAGAAATGTCTACTTCATATAAAATTAACATAAAAAATGTAATAAACATCTAATTACAAGTGTAACTAAGATTCCTACTTTAGTAAAAAGCTAACTACTATTTTTACTTGAATAGAACTATAATTGTCGTTGCTTAATTAGGAAACTAACTACTGGTCCTATTATAACTAAATTATAGTAAGACAAAGGAAATTACCATCTTTGGGGCCTTTTCTAATCATATAATTTAGTCCCATAATAAGTCCTAATTCAAATAGAAAACTAGCAATGAACTACAAAAATCATAGTAAACACATTTTGAGCTTTATAATTAAGTGAAGTATAGCCCAATTACAATAAAACAAAGACTAGGACACTAAATTAGATTTAACACATGAGTTTATGCTTCCAAATCTTCTCCAACTTTAGCTTGATCATGTTAATTAGTAATTGGTCTTTGTTTGGGTCTAGTAAGCCTTCTAGAATGCTTGTTGAAGCTTGGTCTGCGTATATATCTTGAATCAGCCTATTCAAAGCCTCTTGAAGCTTCTTTCTCCTAGCTATTCTTTGATTGGTTAGTCATGCTCGCATCAAATAGTTTCAATCCTTTTCAATGAAGGGTTCCCTTTTTTGAATCCCCATGCCCCTTCTCCAATGCACAAAAGAATTGAAGATCAAAAAGCAGACATGAAATTGAAGTTCAAGATCTATTGAGAAGCCTTCAATTAGAATGTTTAAAAAGTAAAGCAAGCCTGAACGCTTTGTAAAATGAGCTTTATAACTCCTCATCTTTTTGTGGGAATTTATTAAAATTATCGTTTATCAAAGAAAAGTTAAGATTCTTGAGAATATTAAAGAAATTTATGGCAACACTGTAATTATTTGAATTGTGGTAATTTAAACTTGAATACTGCTGACAAAAGTCGAAACTAAAGGTCAAAATTAACGATGAAATTTGTCAAAAACTAGTTAGTATTGCAAATATAGAATGTTAGATTAGGTAATCGTAAAACCTCAAATCAGGTAATACTCGTCAAATTAGGTAGGAACCAGAGTCACCAGATTGTATGAGCATTCTTCTAAGTGGAAATGCATATGAGCATTCCTCTAAGTGGAAATGCTTGAAAAATTAAATGTGATGAGATAATGTATACTGAAATCTTTTTCCATAGTTAATAGGCTTCTATATTGTTTTTTTTTGGTTAGAGATGGGTGATCTATGACAGGGATTTCCTAGGAGGCTGCCTATTGTAGTACTACTACTCCAGCTGATAGGTAGTACTGTCAGCAAAACCCGTTATATGTCAGAGCAAAAGGCCTGTCTGGAAGAGGGTTAAAGGAGACTTGTTTTTAATCAATGGAAGCCGAAAATAGCACCAGTTTGAGCCTGTTTATGAAAAATTAGTTGCATGTCATTTTTCATGTAGGTTAACGTGATTATTCAAAATTCATTTGTTTATAGACATAAGAACATAAATAGAATGAAGCAAGTCAATTAAGAAGATTAATAGACGTTGTAAAATGAAACGTTACATGATTTCTTCCTAGGAAATCCTTAATAATGTTAGAATTTGTGACAGTCAATAGGTTAGTTAACTGAATACAGTTTTATTGTGCTTAAACTAAAACCCAACCTGTGGTTTTCTGTTGGAATTCATCTTTTGGTGCTTAGTAATCATGTCACATTTCAAAGTTCAAAATTTCCTCAATAAATACTTCCAAGACATCTCCATGGTTTTTGAACTTCTTGATCTTTTCAGTCCACCTTTTTCTCCTGCTGCCTCCCTTGCAATTGTTTTAATTGACTAATAACCAACAGAAGGCAACTATCTGTTAGATGTCCACTAAAGTTATTATTTTTTAGGTGGCAACATCATTAAACTCTACAGAGTGTTTTCTTCTGCAATCTGGCTCATCAGTTTTCCTGTGGCATGGGAATCAGAGTACTTATGAGCAGCAGCAGTTAGCTGCAAAGGCTGCTGAATTTTTGAAGGTAGTCCCATGAACATTTTTGTTAAAAGGAATGCAACATGTGAATGTATTCTATGTTCTGAAAGGAAGTATAATGACTAAATAGTTGCTAATATCTCATCTATAATTTTGATAATTCTGGTTAAATAGCCAGTTGAATAACTTTTTGAATAGCTTGGTTTGGCTTTCAACTGAATTGGGGTATGAGGTCAACTGAAATGGTTATACCTTGAAGAACATATGTAGGTTTAGGTCAAGTAGGGTGAAACTTCAGATCTGAATTGAATTTTTTAGTTGGTCTTTTTGTCTCTACGAATAATCTTTTCTTGTTACCTTTTAAATATGCTCCATGTGGAAGTACTAAAAGAGAAATTGAAGCTTTGCAATTAAATTGATCATTCAATTGTTAGTCTTTTGTTTTCTGTCGCAATTATCTTGATAAAGATCTCAAGAAACAATTGAAGTTTCTTCTCAGATTGAGGGAATAGCCAAGCTGTTAGCATCTCCTTCCCAAGATCAAGAGAGCATGGCTTGAAATCCTCTTTGGGTGGGATGGGGTTGGGGGTTTGGCAAAATTGTTCCAAGGAGTTTCTTGCACAGAAAAAAGAAAAAAAAAAGTCCTTCACATACTGCATATTTTCCTCATTTGTCTTTAATACTATTCACATATTTCAGCCTGGCGTTGCTGTCAAACATGCTAAAGAAGGAACTGAAAGCTCATCCTTCTGGTTTGCACTTGGGGGCAAACAGAATTACAACAGCAAAAGAGTTTCTCCAGAAACTTTCAGAGATCCCCACTTATTTTCATATTCACTCAACAAAGGTGTCTCTTATTCTGGTTATTAGAATTCTAGTAATTTCGTTCTCTTATTGCACCTTTTGAAAGAAAATTACATCTTTCAGTCATGCCCTCTAAGTAAATTCTAACCAACCTTTTATGATAAATTTTGCTGCTTGCGATTCCAGGGAGATTTCAGGTGAGTTTTAGTCTTTGTGTGCTTCTGAAAATTCTGTCTAGACAAATACTTATCAGTCTGTTGTATTCTATTGAGCAGATTGAGGAAGTTTACAACTTCTCTCAAGATGACTTGTTGACAGAGGACATACTGATACTTGACACACATGCTGAGGTATTTATTTGGGTTGGTCATTCAGTAGATCCCAAAGAAAAGCAGAATGCTTTTGATGTTGCCCAGGTAAGCTTTCAAAAATCATTTCTTTCAGATTTTTCCTGCCATAATGTACTTACTGTATTTTACTTTTTGCAGAAATATATAGATATGGCTGCATCTCTCGATGGTTTGTCACTAAATGTTCCTCTGTTTAAAGTCAGTGAAGGAAATGAACCTTCATTTTTCACGACATACTTTTCATGGGATCTTACAAAAGCCACTGTATGTGCTCTACTATCAAATCATTGTTAAGCTTTGGATGACCTATTATCTTGTCTCTCTATAATTTTTCATGGTGAATGATGAATGCTGGAATGATTTTGTCGGGCTGCTTCTATAGAGTTGAGATAATTGTAAAGTATGCCGCTACACAGAATCATTACAAATGTTTAATCAAGAAGTATATAATCTTATGTGTTTTAAATCAGTGTTCATTGCTTTGTCTTGGTGTCAAATACAAACTATTTAAGTTCGTATAAAATATTTGATCAGATTTGATTGGTCTTCTTCTTAGCCAACATTCTATTGAAAAAAGTTGTTATGGAGGCAATGAGATGAAGAAACTCTTAAAGTTGGGTACCATCAGGCTGTCTGAGAATTAATGGGCATAGATGGAAGAGAAAAAGTGGAGGAAAAAATTATATATTAATGGGATTTATCCCTAAGAAAAATAGATTAGAGACATCTATTCGTAAACATTAAACTTGGAAGAGCTTAGAATTCAGTTGAAACTATAAGATAGCATCAAAAAGCTGTTATATAGTATTGCATGCTTGAACTGCACCATTGGATATAATCCCTACTTTTTTGAGGATATGCCTTGTAAGAAAAAAGGTCTAGTAGATAAATTGTTGAGGATGAGATTGCAACTGATTAATTTTTTTTCATTTGTCGACTCTCAAAGAATTTATGTTTTTGTTCTTGAGATGTGCTTTATTTATTGCATTGCATATGAAATTTTGCTGTTTCATTTTTATTTATCGATTCCCAATATAAATTTCAGGTTCAAGGAAACTCATTTCAAAAGAAGGTAGCATTGCTTTTTGGTTTAGGACACCAAGCTGTGGAGGTAGATTCTTGGTTTCTGTATACAATTGCTTCACTATGATAATGTGACAATTAGGGGGAGAAATGTTACTGTTATGTTTCCAGTGCAACATGTTTATTCTTTTGATTATTTTTCCTTTTTCCACTCTCTTCTCCATTGAGAAGGATATCAAGACTCTCTTCCTCTCTCTCTTATATTATTAGCCCTATTATTAATCTTTAGAATATTTTCATGGAATAACTTACCTGAAGCAAGTGAATGCTCCTTTTAAAATTGAATGTCATGATCTAGCATTTAGAAATTATATGAATGTGCATCTATTTCTTGTGAATGTCCTTTTTTTTCTCTGTGGATTTTAGCAGTAATTTCTTAACACAATATTTTCTTTTGATTCTATACCTGCAAATGTTTCGTATAGTGGGGAATATGTCATTGCAGATCTTCCTTCAAAATTGCAGTTTATAACTCATTTTCTTGTTTCCCCCACACATTCTAAATGTGTTTGTCAGAAATTCTGCAACTGATGTTGGTATTCAGGTTGAATTGTCTTAATTGTACAAGAACCTTGCATGTGGACTTTGTTATTTTCACACATTAGCAATGCTATGTTATTACATGACAGGAAAAGTCCAATGGAAATCAAGGCGGACCTACCCAAAGAGCTTCTGCATTAGCTGCCTTGTCATCTGCTCTTAACCCATCTAGTGACAAGTCAGCCTATCCAGTAAGTGAACTGTTTATACGTTTTGTATAAGTATTATTTTCTCCTGTCCATGAATGAGGCCTTTGGATGTTCTTTTAATTGTTTTAGCTTCATATATGTGATCCTTGTGAATTGTTCTTTTTAAGGTAGTAATTTGGTGTTTTCTTTTGCAACTAGTTTTAATTACTAAAATGGCTTCTTTGAAGCTTTTATCTTAATACTACCCAAAGTATCAGCCTGTTGCAAAACGAACTATAAGAAAAAGAGTTCAATTTGTCATTGAAGTACACTTGGCATTTTTTTCTCCATTAAAAATATACAGAACTGACTGGTTATATCCCTTGTTAGATTCCCTGCTTAAATCTTGTCACTAGTTTTTCAAACTTTTGGTCTCACAATACAGGTTATAGCATAATTTAATGAAGACAGTCAAGATGGGATGCCATACAAACTTGTCGTCGATACTTTAGATATTATAACCCACTTGGTGAATAGGAAAATTTCCTTTGAAATCTGTAATTATAACTGTTGTTGTAAAAGATGCTTATGGAATACGTCCACTCCAGAGGCATAGCTATATGTGCCTGCCCCACTGTGGCCCATATCTTCTATGTTTATTTCCTTTCACCTTTTGGAAGTTTATTTGGTTAACATTTTGGGAACAAGAAAGGGAGGAAAGGGGGCGTCTGTTTATGGCTTCTTTTCATTTCTATTAACACTTATTTCTGTGTGTAACTAACAATATAGTGGTGTTTGACTTATCTGTGCTATTCCAAACTTTGACTGCTACATACTATGTAGTGTATTTGTACAGCCCAAATTCACCATTGGTGCGTGCAAATCCAATTACCAGCGGAGTGCGTCTTCCTTCAGTTTTTAACTTCAATCACTTTTTAGTTTGACACCACTGACAAAGTCCTAACAGTTCATGTCATCATAATAAGATTTCTGTGACTTGTTAAATGCTTTCAGCTCTCTGGAACCTAAAAGATTTATTAAAAATTGGCATTTTTGTTTATATTTATTTATTTTTATAAACATTTTAGATTTAATGAGAATTTCCTCAGCTGAGAATAATTTCTAACTCTGCCGGCACCCTTTCTGTTTCCTTGGAACAGCCCTGTAACACTCAAATTGAATATGTAATACGTTGAGCTTCTTCTACTTTTTGTGCCTCAGTGTTTTTCCTGTTACAGTTTCTCTATCCAGATTATGCCCTACTCTTTGGTGAAATAATGCCTTGTAACAGAGCTTTTGTATCTGTTAGCAAATTTATTATTTATCTTGTTTCTCTCCAAACAAAATTTGTATTGTGCTGTAATCTATCCACAGGACCAGGATAGGTCCAACGGTTCAGGAGGACCAACACAAAGAGCTTCAGCTTTGGCTGCCTTATCCTCAGCATTTAATTCATCCTCTGGAAACAAAACTCCTTCAAAGCCCTCTGGAACAAGTCAGGGTTCACAAAGAGCTGCAGCCGTAGCTGCTTTATCATCCGTTCTTACTGCAGAAAAGAAGCAAACTCCAGATGGCTCTCCCTCACATACTCCTAGCTCAGAGGCTGGCTCCTTGGGTAAAGAAAATTTCTTTTTTCTTTCAACTGTAAGAAGTTACAGAGACATTAAAATAGTCACATGAAGTCGTTTGATTCTGTAGGAGTGACAGTCTTTTGATGATGCTCTTTAAATTGAAATTCACTTTGTTTTAGCTCTTATGGATCTGTAATTTTGCTATGAAAATTGAAGAAAAAAGTGAAGTTTATGAAGCACAAATTTCTGAAGATACAGAAGTCAGGGAAATTGAGGAACCTGCATCCATATCTGACAGCAATGTGGATGAATCAGAGCCAAAGCAAGATGCTGAGCAAGATGAGAAAGGTGATGAAAGCATTCAGTCTACATTCAGTTATGATCAACTGAAGGTTCATTCTGAGATTCCTGTAACTGGGATTGATTTTAAGAGAAGAGAGGTTTGTCCTGGTATAAATTGTGATTACATCTGAATTTGATTCTTGGATTGGCATTTCAAGGATTTTCGTCCATTTCATTCTGCAGGCTTATCTTTCAGAAGATGATTTCCAGACTGTATTTGGGATGGCAAAAGAAGCATTCTACAAGTTGCCAAAGTGGAAGCAGGACATGCAGAAAAAGAAAGCTGACTTATTCTAAATGGAAATTCATCTCTCTGCTTCTTATCTGCCTAACTTATGGGTTTTTAATCACTATGGTCTTCACTGCTCTTTTAAAAAGTTATGCTTTCAATTGTATACATGGCATGCTTTGACTAGCATATCACCATTTGCCGTTCATGAATATAGGTGTGAGTGGTACCATTGTTGCTTGTGATCATGCCTTAGGAGTGAGTTTTGCCCATGATTTTCATTTTCATTGATTCATTTTCTGCCATTTTGTAATGATAGCATATTGTAGTTTTGCAGAAAGTTGGGAGGGCCATTTTCTTTTTAATTAGATCATGTATGTCATTTTGTGTTTATTTGACAACACCTCTTTAGCTTTGTTATTTGTTAATGAATGGGTTGTAAATGTATCGCGATTGTATTCAGTGACCATCCAGGAAAGGGAGGTTGCTAGTTTGAATAAACAGTACTCCATATTAAGTATTTGCGTTTAAGTGTTATATCTGTGGTGTGTAGGTCTCTTTCCGTGGGGTGGGAGCTGATGGCTTAATGTCCTTGCCTGCCCCGGGAAATTTCTGCATGTCTCGAGTCCTGGCAAACAATTAGGGTAAACATTTTTTGTTGACCTAACTCAGTAAGCTTAGCAATTTAGGTAAGCATAACAACAAATAGAGTTTGGACAACATTAAGCACTATCTGTGATCCCATAACCAAAGTGTAACCGTCTACCTTCATTAGACTTCGATGATTCCGCAAATGATAAGGAATGTGTTATGCCAATAGAAATAACTTATTAGGATATATGGGTAAGAGTTTGAATATTTTTTTTTAATGATGGAATCGGTGAGGCACCACGTGTTTTACTATAGTTCATCTCTGGAGGAGTGTCGTTTGATTTAATTAATGATGAAATTGAGGTTCGGAGAATACTTCTGATGAGGAAAGAAAGCTAAGATTTCGTTCTTCTAATATTGCTATTGATTTCATTCTGGTACTACTTTTAGGACACTTAATGTAACTAAGTATCCAAAAAGGATATACTTTCGTATACTTGAAGAATGAAAGAAAAGGCGTGACTACAAAATAGAGCAAGAAATATTGGTGAAGGTATATGTTGCAGCAAAGGAAGGAGTTGTTCATGGATCATGATGAAGTTTTTGGCCGATAGGGGACGAGGAGGATATGATAAGTGAGTTGATGAATAGGAAGAGAAATATGTTATTGTTTAAAGGTACGAAGTGACATTGTAAAGGGTTGAATCGGAAACAAGGAGGAGACATTGTATGGACAAATTCTAGTTAATAAAAAAAATGCATGTGTAAGTGTTTAATTGGCCAATTATTAAAGACGAAAATAGTTCATAAACTGACAAAATTGTATCTACTTTTTTCCCTCTTTGATTTGTTCATTCTTTCTCTCCTTGGATTCTGGTTTTAACTATGAGAATAAAAATCCTAAATCTCAAATACAAATTCTTAATATTAATTGCATCAATTTGGTAATAAAGTCGAAT
>JANIPM010036807.1:0-20664 GCA_027478405.1 Erythroxylum cassinoides | reverse complement strand
TTCCTCTATAATTAGAGGCCAATGACATGCTCAATCGGTGAATGCAATGAAACCTATCAGTCTGTCCCAATTTACCAAAATGCCCTTTCTAGCAGTAACGGGATGTTACAAGTACATGCTATGTTTTTTTCTTATGAAGCAAGTAATCGATCTTATAGAATAAAGTATAGAGATACTTAAACAAATATGTGAGTGCTTATTAGAGAATAAGTTTACTGACTGATTCCATATGAGAAATCCATTTAGAACATTACTTGTATCTCTATAAAAATTCTTATTATGATGATTATATAAGTGATCATTTGACTTGAGATCTCCAAATTTATCTCATATTGGGATTGTTATGTTTTGATATTAGTTATGACTTACTCTAGTCGAGGGTAGGTCAACTACCTCATATAGTGGTAGTTGAGTGATCAATATAGGATCCATTAGCCTAAACTAAAATAATTAAGGCAAATGTTTTGTTATTCTTAATTAGAATTGATTCAGAAATTCCTTGGCTAAGATGGAATGATATTTTATAAATAGTTTACAATGTTGTTAATAGAATCAATTACTAATGATGGAGAACTAAATTTATTAGACTCAAATAGAATAGACATTAATCTCATACTCTAAGTCTAATCAGAATATTATATAATGAAATGAATAAATTATACAAAAAAATAATTCACGGAAAGATTAGTCAAAACTACTTTGATATTCCTAAATATTTAGATAGTCATGATGTGTTAGTACGCGCCAATCTTGATATGTGAATATAAATTGTTTAATTACAAAATTAAAGATAAATTAAAGGAGTTTAATTTATCTAATCCTACGTATAATTTAGGACTATTAATTATATCTATTGCCAACATATTTGAGAACTTAATGAGTCATACATAAAGAACAAGTTGAAGAGAGAAAAGTATTTTAATCAAGTTAGACTTTATTGTAAAATATGATAAACATTATGAATAAATATAAGATATTTAATAAATAAGGATCACTATGAGTATTGGATCTTAAGAGAGTTAGCACTCTTTGCCTTTGAAATAGTTACAGAATCTCTCATCATGTTATGTGAATACTATTAGAGATTGGATACTTATGTTTTATGATAGTTAAGATGAGTCAATTTTAAAAATGGTTTGAGGGATATGACAAGAAAAGGATCAAGCTTTGAAATAAGGTATGAATTATGATTCACACTTTATTATGATTTATGTGCTAGCCATTTTTAAAATTTTAAAATAATATTGGTTGTCAAATTGTTAAAAAAATAGTTTTATAATTATTACGATTCATACAGGATCGGACCTAAATTTGATTTCCTAACATAATATGTATTTGCAACTAGTTAATATGTCAATAATCGAAAAGATTTTTTTTTAAAGTTTGAATTTGTTCATTTGGAATCTGGATTCTTCTACTTCATTTTTATTTCTATTTATTCTATTTATTTATAATAATCTATTATCCAAAAAATGGTTTGTAATTATTCTCGAATAAATGAAACAAAAAGATGGTAGAGCTAGAACGATTATTATAAGGGGTCTACCCAATGCTAGAAGTAGAGGTGTATTATAAATTGATAAGAAAATCATGAGCTGCCCTCTAATAAGCCCTATCGTTGCTAAGACCTTCTTCTTAGTTCCTTCTTCTCCTTCTTCTATAACTCGAGCTTGGAGATGGAAGAAATTAGAGGGCCTTATAGAAAATGTGGTCAAAAATTCATAACAGAGTCTAAACACAACGACCTAATTAATTATCTTCAAGTATAAGGAAACTAGATTACCTTCCAGACGGAACTGCGACATCACCAAAATCCACATGATAAGATATGTGAGTGGCTTTTCCCTCTAATTTTAGAAAAATGCATCAAAAGATGTGATCTGGTTAATGGGTTGGGTGTAATAAACTGAGTCATCAAGTACTTATATAATTGAAATAAGTCCAAAAATATGAACAAGAAATAAGTCCAAAAATATGAACAAGAAATAAGTCCAAAAATATGAACAAGCTTCTCCACAGACCTTTTGCTGGCACTTGTTAGTTCAACAAAGTTAAATAATTGAAATTCTGGGCCCTTAACAAATGTCCATGAATTGGAGTGTCAACAAAAATCTGCTTGTGGAGCAGCTTTTCATTCATAAACAACACCCTTGTATAATATTTGGTTGCTTTAATCATCCTCTTGCTTTTAGTCAACATAATATCGTTTGTGACTAGAAGGTCACAAGTTCGAGTAACAAAAACATCCTCTTTGTAAAAATGTAAAGAGAAAATTGAATATAATTAATATTACTCCTTCATATTCTTACAAAGTGAAGATTCTTGTACATTAAGGCTGACCATTTCTATATTCTCAACGAGACTCCACCGAAGCTTTGCCAACACTAGTATACACGTGAACCTCCTCTCCAAAAACCTAGCATCCATTGAAAGTAATACCAACTCAAAGCTTTCCCTGATACCTAAAACTCAATCACTATTTCTCACACCATCATCCCACTTAATCTCAAACATCTTTTCCCCATTGGAGAGGAGACGGATCACCAGAGGCGACGCTAATAAGTAGGCTACGGGATTCTTCAATATCTTTATATTAAATGGGATGGTCGTTGTAACATCACAACTTTATGTTGCATACCTCCATTTATTATGTGCTTACCATCTAACCGAAAACTACCTAGGATGGTTGCCTATATGATGAGGACTCCATACTTTGTAATTAATATTTTCATCTATGCATACCCTATATAGACAGAGTAGATGCATTAGAGGTGTAACATCCCGTTCCCATACTAAGGGTTAGAACCCTAGATTTCTGTAATTGGGAAAATAACAATGAGAGATTAAGAAAAATGCATTTCATACTCATGCATATTGTTAGCATACGCACATGTGAATTTGAAATTTGCACACATTAAAATTATTGTACATGCATTTATTGACATTTCGGGTATAAATGATTGATATATATAAAAGGTGATGTTGGACCCCGCTTCCGGAGCCCAGCATTCAGAGTCAATTAATAGTCAAATCACATCGCAATTTTTTTAAAACAATTAAATGCATATGCGGAAAAAAATCGATAATCAAAATGGCCTGATTTATTTAAAACTATTTCAGTAACAAAGATGCAAATATTATTGCACACAACAGAGTATTAGTAATCATTTGGGCTCATTACAGAACACGATGCTTGTTTTCAAAACATCTTTACCTTTCCAAAAAACCACCCCTTTTGGCTTAGTACAAATACAAAATACAAAAAAACACATGATACAATTTAATGCTTATGTTTAAAATGATTCCGAATTATAAAATTTCCCTGAACTAACTTCATTACAAAAGTCTTTAACTATCTTGGAGTTTCAATGCCTAGCAAGGATTGCTAATCTTCTCTTTCTGCACCAGAGGAGGGAAGCGAGGGGTGAGCTACACAGCTCAGTGGCTAATATATTTATAGCCATTGGCAATTGACCAAAGTCAAGCATATGTATATATATATGTCTAGCAATTCTAGCATTCATTCTTTATTCAAGTAATTTAAACATTCATCAATTTAACTCAAATTTATAACACATAACACTCAATATGCTTCATACTTGACAATTTAAAATGCAATGCACAAACTAATGGCTCGAGGGGTTCCGTGGAACAAAATAGAGAAACTAAAGTTTACTCCGTGAACAAAACGAGTCCATCTTTCAGATCTCGTGGGCCACAAGCGGGCAGCCGGGAGAAGGCTTTACGTCGACGTGCATGTGACTACGAAAAGGTTCCTCTCTCGCCCAAACAAAGAACATAATCAATGCTCAAAATCATTTTATCAAAATGAAGTACTTTCATACTTTTCATGCTCTTTCTTCTTTCCATTCAAAACAAAATGCCACAATACAATTCAATGGCATAATATTGATCAAAATCATAATTTAATTTTATAAAATAACAAAATCAAAGTCATCATGTATTTTCAACAAATCAAATTCAAACAATTTAACACATATTCACACATAGGAAAGAATTTGCCCAATCACACAATAACTGTAAATACATTATCCACGTAATTCACTTGCAAAAATCCAAGTCAAGATTGTCTATCTCCGTGCTCTTGGGTTAGATTCTCTTGGTTCCCTAATACAAACCAAGTTTCATTCAATAGGAATCCAATAGAAAATTTCACAATGTAAAATCACTAAAATTGATTCTAGAATGCTTAAACCCAAGCATTTTCTAAACTCTATGGACTAAAATCCTTCCAAAGATCCAAAAGATCCGAAATGGTCTTACCTTGATTCTTCACCAATTAAAGAGATCTTTAGCTCAAAGGGAAGCTCTTCTCTTCCTTTTCCGTTTTCCTTTCTTGAACAACTCCAAAATCTCTTTTGAAGACTAAGAAAAGTTAAACCCTAACTTGTTTGACCCCATTTTTGGAGCCCAATAACCGGAGTCATAAACCTTGTGCTTATTACCCTGGAGGGTTATTGCCATCATTCCACAAGGTTGGTGTGCCCACACCAGTAAATCACCCAAAATACAACTTGAACTCTTCAAAAAAATTGTAGCTTTAAGTCTCTAGTTTGCTTTGAAGCAAGAATCATCTCAATCGGAGTTTTACAGCTCAAGATATACTTAAAAAGCTAAAGCGTGTTCATACCCCAATCATGCTCTCCTAGCCGACCTCTCACTTACCCTAATGCAAACTTTCTCAAAACAACTCCAAATGATACAAATTTTTATGTAAAGACAGTAAAAGATGTTAGGAATCTATTTCTTTAAGAATCACTTCATTTGGAGGTTGGATGAGGAAGTTATACCTGAGATAATCGAACACGTTTATACCATCAATCACTTTGTACCTATCTTGGCACAATTGCCATGACTCCCACTACAAAATTTGAATTGACTTCATTTTTAGACAGTTTTAAAGAAGACTTCTATATCTACAACTTTCATGAGAACTTGAAGCGAGATTCGACCTCTAAAAGGATCTAAAATAGAATAGAAGAAGGAAGCAAAAGGTCAAACTAAGGCGATACAGAAGTCAAACTAAGACGAAGCAAAACTAAGACGAAACAAAATTAAGACGAAGCAAAACTAAGATGAAGCAAAACTAAGATGAAGCAAAACTAAGATGAACCAAACTAAGACGAAGTAAAACTAAGACGAAGCAAAACTAAGATGAAGCAAACTAAGACGAAGCAAGACTAACATCAATCTCCATAGCTGTCATATACACACATCTTATGCAACATCACAACTTTTGAAGATCATAACTTTCCACTACGATATCCAAAGCTTACAAACTTTATATCGTTGAAAAGCTGGAAAGATCATCTACAACTTCCAAGAAGGCAATCTTTACATATTCTACCTAGATCATTTCAGATTTGCCCTTGAATAAAGAACACAATTCCTACCCTTATGAAAAATTGAAAATAGCGATGTAAGAACTTGAAAAGCTATAAACAAACATAATATGTATGTATTTCATTCGCATTAAAATAAGTGTTTTACAACACTTTAGTGGGCATTTCAAGCCACCTTACAACATAATCCAAAATACACATTTTTTTAAAAACAATAATTTCTCAAAATGCAACTAAAGCATTGTTTTACAAATTCTAACTTCGAAAGAACAAAAGTGCAAATTGGAGTGATGCCTTAGCGCTCAACTCAGTCACTTGATATCTTGCTCAATGCTTGTAGGTGGGAAGGAGTGGGGGTGAGCTTAACTCTCGTGGGTAATAGTTTTATAATCGGTAATAAGCAAAAACCATTGAAAACCTTCATAATCATGGCAATTTCTCACAAGTTCATAAAACATCTATATCTCACTTGTCAAACCAAAATCACAGTTCACATAAGTTAAACATTCATCAAACTTGTCAACACATGTAAACACATAAACACATCAAATGGTTTCGGTGGATCCATAACAGAACGTACTACACATTTCCCATAAGACTCCTATGTAGCCATGAACAGAACGTACTATCGCAGTCCTACAAAATGATCTTGCATAGTCGTGAACTTATGGGAGTCCGTGAAGGAGCTCCATGCTACTAGCGAGCAGACGGGAGAAGCCTTTTTAATCAAGTGCACTTGATAGACAGAACAGACTATCACAAACCCACATAACATGTAAGTCATGAACTTGAAACATTTTGCCCATATGGCACATTGCTGTTTAAAACTTGATTTCATGAGCATGAAACGTTTCATATGCATTTCTATCATCATTTCTGAACCCATCTTAAAAAAAAACAATAAATGCACGTTTTTAAGGTAGTTAGAAATCATTTAATTCCATGTATTTGAAAGAACCTCAATAGCTTATTTACTCAATTATAAAAATGTCACCCACCTTGATTTCCTTGCTTGAAAACTTGTTCAAGGCTGTCTCTCTTCTTGCTCCTCTTGCCTCCCTTGAACCATGACAAAAAAAATTCCCAATTCAATAGAATTTCAAATTGGAAAACCCAAAGAACCCAATGCGTGAAATTGATCCTAGAATACCTAAACTTATACCTTTCCTAAGCTCTTTGAACCATAGACCTTTCAAAACTCCAAGAGATTAAAATCAACTTACCTTAAATCTTCACCCAACAATGATTTTCTTGGCTCTAATGGACGCTTTAACCTTCCTCTTCTTTTTTTCCTTCTTGAACAACTTCAGGAATCACTCTCGAAGATTAAGAAAAATCAAAACCTAACCTAACTCTTTTTTTTTCTCTAAACTCACGAAACTCTCTCCCTTCTTTCTTCAATTTCATTTTCTCTCTCTTCTAAATGAAAGACACCATATTTTCTTCCCCTTTTTACCATTAATGATTGCCCAAAGTCCATTTTGCCCTTACTTAAAAGCTTATGTCCTTACATCCTTAAGTGACTTGCCTAAAAATGCCCTTCATGCTATACATTCCTATCACTTAAATTTAATTCACCTATGCCACATAATCCCATTAACATCAACACGTTAATTAGCTCCAACGTAAATTAATCTAGCAAGACTCCAAAATTAATCTAATCATGCTTAATCAAATAAGATAAAATAAATAAATAAAATCGGGGGCCAACAAAGAAAGTTAGATTTACTCATCAAGGTGACCAGTGAGTGTTTAAACTTGTAATAATTGTGGTTTTATACTTTTTGAAAAGAAAGAAAGTCGAGATTATCTGGAACGGTGTAAGGGGGATTAGAGACTCATCGGGGGCAGTGCAAGTGGAGACCCAAGAGGAAAAGCGGATCTGATGAAAGGAGGCAAAGTGGGGCAAGGTGGAGCAACTGGTGACAACGAATATGATGATTGCGAGTGACCGCGGTGTAAGGGGGAATAGGGGAGGTGTCATCTCCTTTAACTCAGATCCAGATCTGACGAAGGTGACCCAAACCAATGGAGATACAACAGAAACAAACGGCATTAAGACCCATTGGAGCTCCAAAGTAGCATCCATGGTACTGGGTTTTGCTACTACCGATGATAGTGGATTGGTTATTCAAGTGGTGGAGGCATTCCTCTCTCTCTTGCGTGAAATTGCTAAGAGGGCTAAACTTGGAGATGACATCTCTGGAGTCTCTAAGACATGGATCTGCCCTGACTATTGTTACATAGAGTAAATAACTTCAGTTCCAACAACATAAGATCTAAATGAAGCATTACCCTGATGTCATGAAGGATGACATTGTTTGTCCTCCCCTTAAACTTCTTCAAGCGGGGGAAAGAGCATGGTCGAATACACTGGTGGGATCCTTCTGGAGCAAACACCCTACATTTCCATTTAGCAAGGCCTAGGCTAGTGTACGGTGGAGTAAACGAGGTTTGGAAAAACTCTACTCACTGATGATGATCTAATAATATTCAAATTTTCTTTGGACAGTAATCTGAATGATATAATTGGAATGGGTCCTTGATATATTGGGAGACAACCCATGTTAACCCATGTTCCTATAGAAGTGGAAGCAAGGGATTGCTTGTAATAAGGAATGTGTTGAATTTTACCAATTTGGGTCCATTTCCATAATCTACCGCTTGAGTTGTGGACTGTGTAAGGGTTAAATTTTTTTGCTACTCCTTGGGTAAATCGTTAGCTATAGATGCATAGACATCAAGTATGAAAAGGATAAGATATTCAAAAATATGCATAGAAGTGAGTCAAAAGGCTACACTACCAGATTGTCTTCCAACTGTGCACTTTAGTGAATCTAGGGAGATGGTGAAAGGAGAAATACAACTATCTTATCCTTAGAAACCACACAATGATAAGAAATGGGTTCCAACTGGGAAGAGGTATAAAATAGGTTAGCGAGAGGAGTTAATGGGGATTGAAGTCGAAGCTGACACTACAATTCAGAGGAAGATCCATTAGCAGCCTACCCAGATTTCTCTAACCATGAGGGACACAGGGAACATCTTGAAGTGGTTGACAGACAAAATACGGGTGATCTTAGTTTTGAGAAGGAGCAATCAACAAATCATATTACATAGAGTATTAAATTCGCAAAGTATGCTAGTACTGTTGATGTAATGCAAAGTAAGATAGTTAGAGTTTCTACAAAGGAACCAGGATCCGAGAGGGTTGTGGAGGTTACTTAATAGATTGAGATTGCCAACCTGGTGCCAAAATAGTCAACTATAGACAACTCTAGAGTAGACAATGTGGAGCTTCTAGATATTGGCATGGAACAATTCAACTCACAATATTTGGAGAAATTTCAAATGGATTGGGCCAATATGTTGACTCCAGTAGCAACTATAAGGTAACATGAGACCTCTAAGAGTAGGCTGGGTTTTAGAAAACAGACAACAATGGAAATTTTCAATGATAACAGTGTGGCAAGTTAGGGGTATGAGATTATCATCTCTCATAGTGCAACACATCCTAAGGCAGAGCACTTCTTGGCATTGAATTGTAATTCTTCTGCTTATGTGACAATAGGTTCACCTCAGGAAAGCAGTTCAGACTTGGCAGCAGAGGATTGTGATTCCCCATCAGCTGCAACCTAATTTTATGACATTCCAAGATATTTTTGTGTGCATTCTAAAACTACAAAAAGAAAATCAGCAAGGAAGAGAGAAAAATCCAAATACCAACAATAAGGGGTTAACAAAGCACCTTATCTTGTCATTTTTCAAGGCCATGAAGTATAAGTAGTGTCTTTAGTGGTTCTGTTTATGGCCTATCTTCCAAGTAGATATATTGCCTTCCTTAGGGAGTTGTTTTGATCATATTGTAGTATGATGGTAGTCTTAAGGCCTTGAACTCCTTATCATATAGATTTAGTTTCAACTATAGTAAAAAATTTAATTAAAAAAAAAAGAAAGTCGAGATTTTTAAAAAATGTCCCACAATCTCCACAGCAATATTCACTTAAAAGACCTTGCGTTTGATCAATCAATTAATTCTATACTCAAATATTAGGGGAAAGATGAGTTAT
The DNA here is from genome assembly GCA_027478405.1 of Erythroxylum cassinoides. Lineage (NCBI taxonomy): Eukaryota > Viridiplantae > Streptophyta > Magnoliopsida > Malpighiales > Erythroxylaceae > Erythroxylum > Erythroxylum cassinoides. The sequence goes on along the minus strand of JANIPM010036807.1, from coordinate 11,231 downwards.
ATTCACTTCCATAACCAAAAGGTCAATGACTTGCTTGCACATGAAGGACTTTTATTTTAAGTTGCATTTCTAGGGGGAACTTAACCTTTTGTGCTAAAGGCTACTTTAGGTGTGGCTTGAAGCCTTATCCTCCGTGCTCTCTAGTTTCCTCAATAATGAATAATTTCTTATTAATGCATTCTCTTTTCTTCGAAAATAAACTAGATCGAGATTCAAAAGGAAAAAAAAGCTAATACTATAATTAATATTTGGTGAATGAAAAGTTACTTAACTATTTATATTTATGTATATTCATTAATTGGTAATCTATTAATTGAGATAATTTAATTAAAAAAGAAAGTATTATAATAAAATCAGAAGTTGTTATTTAACATTTTAAATTAATGACAAATGCTCTCTAACCTTTGTAAATAAAGGAAATGTCATTTCATTAGAAAATGAAAAAAATAAACATATTAAAGGCAAACTATTCAGTAACGAAGTTTTGTTAAATCTTAATCGATACTAATACACATTCACTAAAACAAAGGCTAATGTTTTCTCACAAAACTTATCCACAAGGCTACAATAAAGTCCCTAGACAACAGATAAAGTATTGCATTTTGGTGGTTATGCTTTAAATTGTTGGACTTCAAACTTTTCTTGAAAGCTAGAACTATTAAATGAGAAATTGTTGGTGTTTAGTCATGCGTAAAGAAAAAGAAGAATTCTTGAATTTGAAATGAAGTAGAAAAGATGGTTTAGGTATAAGATGGGTATATGTGAAATGCTGGAATTTAAAAGCTAGAAAATGTAGTTAAAACATGTTCATTGAGTATGCTTTGGTTTTTTAGCCATAACTTTTTCTCTAGTAATCCAAAAGAGATGATTTTTGATTTAGCATAAACTAGAGACATAGGACTATAAATTATTTGATGAAATCAAGTTTCAATTCAGTCTCTAAGAATGTCAATTTGTGGATGGAAGTTGAGCATAGAATATTGTTTCAGCATAAGAATAGTCCAAAAATGTTTGGGATATAACTTTTAGATTTCTGAACCAAATTGAATAATTTTGGTGTTATTAGAAACTTAAGACAATGAGAAACATTTTTTCTAGAAGGAAGTGTTACCAAAATTACTTCAATTACCTAATCAGAAAAGGTCTAGATTTTTTGAAGGAGTTAGGCATGGCTTAAATTAATTTCAAGGTCTTGATAAATTAATTTATTTTTGGAGTTAATTAGCATGTTAATGTGACTAAGATTTTATAAAATAGGTTAATTGAATTAAAGTGTTAAGGTGGTAAAATTACATGAGGGCATTCTTGGAAGATCACTTAAGTTGGAAAGTCTTAAGGCATTGAAGGAAGGGCAAATTGGACATTTCTCAATCATTAAGGGCATAATTAGAATAAGCAGTCTTGTTTTGCTTTTAAGGAAGAAGCAAAAATGTGAATTGAGGGAGAGAAGAGAGAAAAACGAAAATCAAAGAGAGGAGAAGAGAGTTTTGATGGAGAAGACAAAAAAAAGAGAAAATAGGCTAGGTTTCGATTTTTCTTAGCCTCCAAGAAAGATTTTGAGGTTGTTCAAGAAGAGAAAAAGGTAGAGGAAGAAAAGAGCTTTCATTAGAGCCAAGAAACTCTTCATTTGGTGAAGATTCAAGGTAAGGTTATACTTAATCTTTTACATTTTTGAAAAGGTTTTAGTTCATAAAGCTTAAGAAGTGTATGGGTTTAACCTTTCTAGGCATTTTATGAATATGTTTCTTTGGGTTCTCAATTGATATTCCTATTGAATGGGAATTTTGCCTTTGATGAAGGAAATTAAGAGAGGCAAGAGGAGCAAGGGGAGAGACATTTTTTAGCAAAGTTTTAAGCAAGGAAATCAAAGTGGGTTTCGTGTTTATAATTGGATAATGAGCCTTTATGTTTTCGTTTTAGTCAAGAAAATAAAATGATTTCTCGTTACTTAGTAATTGTGGCATTTGATGCTTTTGAATGATTTGAGAAATTGCTATATGCTTGCGATTTGAATTTGATTGATGAATTGTGATATGATGGTGGAAATGCATATGAAATATTTCATGTTCATGAAAAACATGTTTTCAAAATGTGTCATTTGGGTAATATGTTTACAAGATGTGAAATGCATGATTATGTGAGTTTGTGGTGGTCCCCTAAGTTAAGTCAAGTGCACTTGGACAAAAAGGCTTATCCCGCTTGCTCGCTAGTGGCATAAAACTCCTTTATGGACTTCCCTAAGTTCATGGCTACACAGGACCATTATTTGAAAATGCATAGTACGTTCTGTTTTTGGATCCACCCAAACCATTCTGATGTGCTTATATGCTTTTGATATGTTGACAAGATTGATGCATACATGATTTGTTTTATTGCGAATTTGGTTGAAAATTTAAGAACCATGCGTTTTATGATTCAATGAGAATTTTCTATGATAATGAACATTTTTAATGGTTTTGCTTGTTATTCATTATAAACTTGTTACTCACGAGCGTTCAAGCTTACCCTTTTTTCCTTCCCATCTTCATGTAAAGAGAACGAGATCGAGTAACCAAGAGTCGAGGCATCATTCTATTTTTGCAATGTTTTTGTATATTAAGTTAGATTTTGTAAAAACAAGGCTTTAGACACATTTCGAGAATTTGGGTTTTGTATCTTTTGTATTTCGTATTTTGATATTGATGATGTAATGTGTCTTGAAATGCCATTAAAGTTTTATAAAACTCTTATTTTATGATGTTAATGAAATATGAATTTGTGTATGGATGATTGTTAAGTTGAAATGTGAATTTATGTACGGATGAGGTGGAGTTGAAATATGAATTAATTAAGGATGAGGTTAAGTTAGAATTAGGTACACTTGAGGAAGTTATCAAATTAAAATGATAAATTCTGAATTCGAATTATTGTTATATATAATTGAGATGTATTATGGAAAAAGAAAGATAGGAATTGTGTTCTTACTTAAGGGGAAAAACTGTATAAATCTAGGCTAAATTAGTCAAAGTGGTATTCTTAGAAGTTGTAGTTTGTCTTTCTAGCTTTTCAATGATATAAAGTATGAAATTTTTGGATATCAGAGTTGAGAGATATGATCTTTACAAGTTGGTGATGCTGTATGGGATGTATATGAGGACAACCATTGTAAATGATGAGATGTAATTGAATGTGATGAATTAAATGAGTTGAGTTTTGAGAGTTTTATGAGATCAACGTGGTTTTTGAATTGTTAGGAAGTGATATTGCACTAGAAGAGGTGAATTTGAGAAGATTATGAGTGAAAGTGATGCTAGAAAATATGTAAGAACCATTGGAGAGGCTTTGGAGGGAGGTTTGTATCACCTATGATCGTTAGACGGACTTAGGTCCATTAAATGGACCTTCTCAGGTCTGGAAGGATCCCCAGCCTCCCCCATATTTGTTAAACATCCTTTAGGTCCATTAAACGGATCTTCTTGGGTTTGGAAAGGCCCCCAGCCTTGTGTATGTCCGTTAGGCGGACGTGTGTGTCCGTTTAATGGACATACACTGTATACTTTCGAAAATTTGCATTTTTGATGCTCTAAATGAAAAAATCTCACTTCAAGGTCTCACGAAAGTTTTCTAGAAGTTTTCTTTCAAACCCTCTAAGAATAATCTTAATCCGATATCCTTAGTGAAAGTTATGTCAATTGTCCTGAAACAGGTTCAGTATGATTGAGGACAAAATCAGGTTTGATGCTTTTGGACATAACTTCATCCTCCGATCTCCAAATGAAGTGATTCTTGAACCAATAGATTCTAACACATTTTTCTATCTCTCCATAAAAATTGGTAGCTTTTGGTTTGATGGAAAGATAGTGAGGGGTCGGTTGAGAAAGCATGACTGGGGTATGAACATACTTTGCCTTCTTAAGCATAACTTCATCTATAGAGCTCTGATTGAGATGGTTCTTGCTTCAAAATTAAACTAGAGACTTAGAGCTACAATTGTTTTGAGGAAATCAAATTTTGATTTTGGTGTTTGACTGGTGTGGGCACACCACTCTTATGGGATGATGGCTAATGATGGTTCATTGAAATAACTCTACAGAGTAATACGCTCACGGTTTATGACTACGGATGTTGGGCTTTGTAAATGGGGATGAGCATTATATGCATGGTTTAGGTTAAGATTTGAAGTGTAAATAATGATGTAACTATACAAAAAATGGGTATATTAGGAGTGTTCTAGAAATGATAAGTTAGGGTTATATATATGAAGGTGAATGATAGTTCTATTTTGATTATGATGCATGAAAGACTATGATTTATAAGTTATCAATTGAATGATTTTGAGTTGGAATTGGTGATGAAATTGATGAGGAAATGAAGCATAATTTAGGTTAAATGAGGTATGATTAATAGATTAGTATGATGGTGTTAAAATTTGGAAAAAGATTAAAGGAAAGGGATGGCAAACTGTCTGTTCACCCATTCCACAACTGTGGAAAGGCAACCACGATCGTGGGAAATGCTTAGGAAGTGAAACTCTATTTTATGTGATTGTTGAACCAACTAAGGATAAGTTACTTTATTGTGGTGTTTTTGGATTGCTTAAGGTTTGAAATGAACCTAGATGGTTATTTGATTGATTGATTAAGGGTTTGATAAGTTTAAGTTGATAATTGATGTTAGAATTAAGGAATGGATTGTTTGATATCAATGTATATGAATTTGGGAAGTATGAGTTGTTAAAGAAATGAAGGTGTTCTAATGAGTGCAAATGTGATACAAGGGATATAAGTCATGAATTAGGTATGATTGAATGAGAATTAGGAAGTTGTGTGAGTATGGAATGTTAGGAAGGGATGGAAAAATGTATGATTGAATGAATTTATAGTAATCAAGATTTCTTAAGGCGTTGATCTAATCTCCAATAAGTTATGTACAAGATATGGCGAATGAATGAGCAAGATTTGTGAATAAGGTTACATACCCGAGATAGTCAATTGAGCGTGCATTAAACATGACACATCTACATGAGCATGATGGAGTATCCATTTGATTAAACAAGTTAGTAATGTATACATATATGTGTATTGCATGATATTGAAGTACAAATTGACCAACCACATCTAAACATTGACAAATCATCAAGATAATAGCTATTCTAGAGAATACTGTGAGTCATCCTAGATGTTCTTTCACCATAATCTAGTTGCTTTGTTTAAAATTCAGTTATTAAATTGCTACTCATGTGATTGTGATAATTTTGGACCATCAATTGTCTGAGGAGATTGATATTCCAGAATGTATTGACAGTGTCTTGTAAATGTATATGAATATAGAAATATGTGTTCTCAACTAAATGTGGAATGCAAGCTTAGATTCGAAGAATGTGATATATTACTAGAATATATCGAATGTGCAATAATGAATGCATCATATGTGAATTGTTGCATCTCATTACATTGAAATAAATGAATAGCTAAAGGAGTTGTGATCAGAGTGACCCAAATGAAAAAAGAGCTTAAAGCTCATAAATGTGCACAAAGATTCGTAGGCTCAGTTATCAATGAACTCAGTATCCATAATGGGTGTGAGAAAATATATAAAATGAGCCTGGTATTTGCAATGAATACAGGACAGTTAAATAGGCACTCAGTCACAACAAAGTAAAAATGAAATGGAGTCATATGTGCATTTGCATTTACTTCCTTATTTATTAAATGATTGAATGGATATACCATATTAACTAATTATATTAATATGCCCATTGAACTTAGATGAAATATTGAACGTTTGAAATCAATGAAGTATGTGATGTGATGTGAATTATTCATTTATATGACATATTTGGAAAACTGGACTATATAGATGTTATTAAGTGCTGATATGAGTGAGCAAATCGATGATAGTTCACTCGCTGAGTTTGCAAACTCATCAAAATTGAAATGTTGTTTTTCAAGTTCAAAGGAGTTCTAACTTTTAAGCAGATCAAGTAGAAGTCTAGTACTTGTGTTTTGGAGCAAGAAGGACTCAAGGTCGGTTAGCTGACAATAAGGAGTCTAGATATAAGATTTTGGTTTAACATCCCACTTCATAGAACATCTTGTAAAGAGTAGCAAACTCTTATATGTCGTTGGTAATGTATATATGTGGATTATGTACTGTAATGCTACAGTGTATGTTCAGGTTTATGAATAAAATGGGAAGTTTTGATCTTTTTAAATACTTATGTTATGTATGATGCCTTAATAAGTGAATGTGATTGCTCTAACATACCATTCATATAGGGTATATTCTCAGATAATCTATGGATGTTCGGGCATATGCACTATGGTAGTGGTATGTTACAATTTTTGGTATCAAAGTATGGTTTGGCATTCTTAGGGACATATAGGACCAGTTTTGCATTACATTTAGTGAGAAACTCGTATAATGATCATGATTGTTGGTTATTATAGGTCATCTACCATAGGAGACCGAGTCGTCGAGTCAGCTGATCTCAAGTTAATAGGAGCCAACAGAGACTATCCTCTAGCCCAGTCTGAGCCAATGCCTCTTAAGTACCTGAGAGGAGAGAAAGGAGGTATGACAAACTTAGGAAATAGGAGGCTATGGACTTTTATGGAAGTACAAACCTTGCTAAGTCAGAAGGTTGGTTAGAGAGGACAATGAGGATATTTGACTAGATGGATTGCGAGTTTAACGAGAGGTTCAATAATGCAGTCTCATTACTTTAGGGTCCGACCTACCAATGATGTAAGACTATTCCTGATAGGTCGATCTGACCCTGTAGACTGACATGGGAAGACTTTTTTAAGGTCTTTAAAGAGAATTACATGCCAAAGATTTACTTAGATAGAAAGATGAAGGAGTTCTTAGATTCGAAGCAGGGAAGTCTCATTATAGCTGAGTATGAAGTGCGATTTAATGAGCTAATGAGGTATGCTACTGCCTTGATTCTAACTGAGGAGGAAAAATGTAGGGGATTTGAAGATGGAATGAATATGGAGATTTGGACAAGGCTAATAATTACTAATTTGAACAATTTCACTCAGCTAAGAGCTACTTTAATCAGAATCGAACAATTATTGAAAGATGAGCAAAGAGAGTATAGGAAGGAGTTTAGGCTGAAGAGATAATGTGAGTCTCAAACTGATTTTGGCAGAAGGTTCGGTAAATGCCATAGTAGACAGTCACATCACAGTAGAGATCGAGACAGTCAGAGTTTAGGTCGAGAGGTGGTTTTGTTTATTCTGGTGGTAAAGGACTGGATTTGGGAGCACAATCATATGGCAGATAGACACAACAAAATCCCAGTTGTGAACATTATGGGAGAAATCATGGTGGGATATACTGTAAGATATCGGGAGCTTATCTACATTGTAGCTCTTTTGAGCATCAAATTAGAGATTGTCTTGCCGTTGTAGGAGCTCAGTCTGGAGTGATAAGAGGATCAGTGATCACAGTGACTATTTAGCAAGCCAGAACTAGTGGAGTAGGACAGAGAGATAGAGGTAGAGCTAGGCAAAGTTTCGCTGGTCCTAGTGTCAGGACTGAAATGCGGAGTAACCAACTGTAGTCCCAGGCTAGGATCTATGCCATCACCAGATAGGAGGCTCAGGACTCCCCAGATGTTGTAGCAAGAGTGTTATATGTCTTTAATTTTGAGGCATATGCATTATTAAATCTAGGATCAACGTATTCTTTTATCACTCCTCATGTGGCATCTAAATTGCATTGTGAAAAGTAGATATTGAAATGTGGATTAGAGATGAGTACTCTAGTAGGTAGTACTATCGCAATTAGGGAAATATGTAAAGAGTGTATTATTCGGGTTGATCAGGCCGAGTTAAAAGTTGACCTGATAGTATTGTAGTTAAGAGAAATAGGCCTTATTCTAGGTGTGGACTAACTCATAGCACATGACGCTATCATGAACTACTATATTAAGGAGGTAATTATCGAATCTCCTATTTAGCCGAGAGTAAAATTTCGAGTTGTTAGTCAACCAGTACCAGCCAGGCTAATTTCATCAATGAGTGTTGTTATATTGATTCAAGGGGGATGTGAGGCTTACTTGGCCTACATAACTGATACTCGAATTGAGTCGACAGTTCAGGATATTCCCGTTGTCAGGGAATTCCCAAATATGTTTCCCATTGAACTACCAGGACTACCCTCAGATAAGGAGATAGAGTTTACTGTCGATCTGGTTTCAAATACTGCGCTTATATCGATTCCTCTATATAGGATGGCACCTGTAGATCTTAAAGAATTCAAGTCTCAGTTGCAGGAGTTGTTGTGTAAGGGTTTCATTAGACCCAATGTATCATTTTGGGGAGCTCCAGTTTTGTTTGTGAAAAAGAAGGATGGGACCTTGAGACTATATTTTGAATATAGGCAGTTGAATAAGGTGACAGTGAAAAACAAATATATTTTACTAAGAATTGATGATCTATTTGATCAACTGTAAGGAGCTTAGGTATTCATTAAATTGGATATGAGATCAAGGTATTATCAGTTAAAGATAGCAGAAGGTAATATACCAAAGAGTGCATTTTGAACTAGATATGGACATTTTGAGTTTTTAGTGATGCCTTTTGAATTGATGAATGCTTCGGCAGCTTTATGGCATTGATGAACAAAGTATTTCAACCTTACCTAGATCACTTTGTAATGGTATTTATTGATGATATATTGGTGAATTCGAGGAGCAGAGAGGAACATTCTGGGCACTTGAGGTTAGTTCTCCAGATTATGAGGGAGAAGCAATTGTATGCCAAGTTCAGTATGTGTAAATTTTGGTTTGACCAATTGGTATTCTTCGGTCATATAGTATCTGGAAAAGGCATTCAGGTAGACCTCAAGAAAGTTGAAGCAATGATGAAGTGGGAAGCTCCGAGAAATGTATTTAAGATTTGGAGTTTTCTCGAATTAGCTGGTTATTATAGAAGGTTTGTCGAGAGGTTTTCTGTGATTTTAGCTCCTTTGACAAAGCTTCTTAAAAAGAACGTATCTTTTTGATGGATTGATGAATGTCAGAGGAGTTTTTAGGAATTAAAACTTTAGTTGACTATGGTACTGGTGTTAGCTATTCCATCAGGGTCTGGAAGATATATAGTATATAGTGATGCCTCACACTAAGGATTAGGGTGTGTGTTGATGCAGTACAATAAGTTGATTGCATATGCTTTAAGATAATTAAGATCTCATGAGTTTAGTTATCTAGAGTTGGCTACAGTAGTGTTTGCTTTGAAGATTTGGAGACATTATCTGTATGGTGAAATATTTAAGATATTTATACATCATAAAAGTTGGAAATATTTGCTGAGTTAGAAGGAGCTGAACATGAGACAAAGGAGGTGGATTGAGTTGCTTAAAGATTATGACTGCACGATTGAGTATTATCCTAATAAAGCTAATGGTGTAGCTAATGCATTAAGTAGGAAATTCAATAGCAGTATGACATATATTCAGATATTGAGGTTACCACACCAAAAACAATTAAGAGCATTGAATGTTAAGTTGAATTTGGGGCAGAATGAAGCGTTAATAGCTACATTGAAACTTAGATCAGTATTGTATGAGAGAATTAGAAAGGCTCAAACCAAGGATCCATAATTTATGAAGCTTATTGAGAGGTTAATACAGGACTCAAATTTTAGATTTGAGTTGAGAGATTATTATGGTTAAAGCAAAGATTGTGTGTGTTGGAGGTGAATGATTTGAGAAAGGAAATTTTAGAGGAAGCACATATAGTGACTTATGTTTTGCATCTCAGTAATGCCAATATGTATAATACACTGAAACAATATTTTTGGTGGCCAAGGTTGAAGAAGCAAGTGGCAAAGTATGTAGCTAAATGTTTGACATGCCAGTAAATTAAGGTTGAGCATCAGTGTAACACCCCACTCCCTAGAAACACGTGCCTGACATCTTGAGGAATATCTGAGTTCATGCCCCGCGAGAGTGGCGTGCTAGAACACTCAATTAGTCAAAACTCTGTATAAATTTTTTTAAAACATCAACATATGCAGAAGTCAATCATCACATAAGGCCCACTTTCATTCATAAACATCTTCAATCAACACATTACAATCAATAGAATTTCAATAGCCAATTGGGGTCCATTACAAATAACAAACACCATTTTACAGAAATTGTGGAATACAAATTTATACAAGAATAGGATAACACTAATGCAGAATCATACTAATCCTGACCTCTATCTTTCCCTTGCATGCAGTAATTATACTCCCGTTTGCCTAATGGGGTATTCTTCTGAGTCCTGAAAAATATTTGCAAATTTTGGGTGAGTTTTGTGAACTCAATGAGTGATCATTATCGATGGCTCACCCAGTCACATAACACATAATCACATTCACAATGTTTCACACTTCATATTTAATATATATAATCATTAATATTATACATATGCAGTGCACATGAGACTCACTTTCCATTTATTACTTTGTTGTGACTGAGTGCCTAAACTATCCCGTATCCATTGGATACTGGGCTCATTACTAACTGTCCCTTATTCGCTTAGGGGATACAATGCTCATTTTATATAGTGAGCCTTAGGCTCTTAATCACTTTTGAGCTCAAGGCTCATTTTCACTCTTTGAGCTTTAAACTCTGATCGGTGGCTACTGTGGTCACAAGAACAATTATGTTTCATGCATTCATGAAATGAAATGCATCAGTTACGTTTACATGATCCACATTCACTCACATTCACATATCATCGGACCATAGTTCGGAATTCAACATTAGTGTTGAGTATCACTTTTCATTTACATGCAAATGCGCATTCAAAACATATTTGTCATCGGACCATGGTCCGGCATTTAACAATCATATTATGCACACTTTTTGGATCTCATTCACATACAAGTAGCACTTCAATAGTCAATCAATACAAAATTCAAAACATAACAAACAATGAAATGAGACCATCTTGGTCTACTCACAGTATGCTCTAGTTTAGCATTTGCTTCCAAATTCTAGAAACGTTTGAATGAAAACGTTTATCTTGCACATCACAATTATGCAATATGCACGTTGCACATACATTAATAACTTTGCACAATTATAAGCATTTATTTATGCGTACGTGTGTATAAGGACTATGTACAATGCAGATTCATGACAATTCCAGGAATTTATCTTCCAATTTCATCACAAGGTCATTCCCATAGCAAAAATTATCTAAGTATACTTTATACTTAGGTTTAAACCTCACTAAAACCATTGAAATC
>JANIPM010035781.1:0-20705 GCA_027478405.1 Erythroxylum cassinoides | reverse complement strand
GCCAAAAGTATGAACATATTACATATGCAATGTAACAACCTAGCATGTCCCAATTTACCAATATAACCTTCCCATCGATGACGGGATATTACAGATTTAGCTATTATCTCATTCCTCTCCAAGAAGAATGGCAGCTTCGATTCTCACAATTCTAGCCCCCACACTCCCTATTTTATTCTCCAAAATGTAACAACCTTTCCACTCTCTTTTTACAATAAAAACTAGCTTCAAATTAGTGGAGAGATGGCCTAACCGAATAGGATAAGATGATCCAGTTGTTGCCCTCTCATTCGATTTTCCTCCTTGTTTCAATTGTCCCTTCTTTTATTCTTTACTCGCTCTAATCTTCTTCTTCGTTGTTCCATGAAGACAAGTGAATGTGAATCTTTAAAAAATGACTCAATTGTAATGCTTCCTACTCACTTTAACTCCTTTACTTCCTAATTGTACCTAAAACTACATATGAGTCAAAGTGAGTATCTTAAACAATTTTAAGTCATTAATCGCTAAGTGTTATGGAATAATTATAAAATCAATTAAGCAATTTTCATTAAGAATTATTCCTGATTAATTATTGTGATAAAATTGAAATATCTAATATTTTTATAAAAGTTTTAATTTCATAAATAAGGAAATCATATTTATGAATATATCTAACAAGATTTAAATAGAATCCTAGAGATAGGACCATACAAATTTTCTAGTTAGAGTCAAATATATCAAGAGAATTCTAAATCAATTATTAATGCATTCTTAATGGTTTTTGGTTAGAAAAAGATTTCATTTAATCAACTTAAAGATAAAGTTTGTATTTCTTGATAAAAATATAGTCGTAACGTTGGAATTTTTATTGGTTTAAAAAACAAAGATTAATAATCAAATTAAGATAAATTTAGGCATAGAAAAGTTCTAGGGGCATTCTTCATCTAGATCTTGATTATTAAATGAATGCATCATTATTGTTCACTGCTTTGGTTTGTTATTTCATATTAATAATTTTATTTTCATAATTTTTTTCTCTTAATTTAGTCATTCATTATGTTATATTAGAAAATAGAAAGACAGTTAGTGTTAGAAATTGTATAACTTGTAGGATCAACACTTATATTCACAAAGACAATAGTATAAGAATGATGTCTGCACTTGCCTTATGATCTTTATTTTTGATCAAATACATACATTACATCACTAAATGTTTGGAAAATTATAAAAAAGTTAGATTTTGAAGTCACTCAATTCACCTTATCTCACTTTTAGGTGCGTTTTTGTCTAACATAAAATGTATTTTTTTATGCCAATTAACATTTTGTTATTCTAATTATGATTGAACTTAATATTATTGGTTCCTATGGCATATAAGAGGAAGGATAATTGGTTATGTGCAAATTTAAACTATTTTAAAATTGTTCAAGTTATAAATGTGAGTTTATGTATATGTTAAGCCAAGTTATCAATCAATTCAATCACATAAGTATACACAACAACAATTGGTAACCTTAAATGTCAAAGAGTGTAAAAGAGATGACATAACAAATTTCATAGTGGTTCAGCCTTCCTTTGACCTACATCTATTTCCCAAGCTATGCTTAGAATATCAACATACTAACTCTTTGATGGTGTACGGAAACACTTTTTATAAGTTTTTTTCTTTCCAAGTTAAGAGAAACCACTATAAATTGTCTTTCTTTGCATAAATATGAAGAGTAACATTATTTATGTTATAAAAATAAATGAATCACAAAGCAATACTAAAAGAAATCACTAAGGAAAGTGGACTAATCATTTTCTCTAGTATAGTTTAGTTAGTCTAGTATCAATCCCATAAGGAATGTGATTACTATCGCAAACATTTTTTCTATTGTCTAATCTAGTAAAGTGAATGCTTGAGTGAGAGAAATAACTAAATAAATTGAAATAACAATTTAGAAACACCAAATCAAATTGATAATTAAGGATAAAAAATAAGTTGATAAATAAGATCTAAATAAGGATTCACTTAAAACATTTTTTCACTTGAATTTATTGTGATCTAATGATTAATTCTAGTTCCTTAAATTGATAGATATACCTAAGTTACAATTGTACTCTCTATTAAGGTGTAGAATTCTATTGTTAAGTATTTTAACCAGTTCTCTCGAATCAAAACCCCCTAAAAACACATTAATGTGTTTTACGAATTCTCATGATAAATTTTAATCTAACTTAAAAGGATTATATGGTTATATATGTAGGATTATGTTCAAGCCTCATTCTTTATATTGTGACCTAATTATATTTACAAGACCTTTATGTTCACTACTTCAATCCTCTATATGAATCTCAAATTGAACCTTCTTTTCTTACTACTTTGATTCAATATAATTAATAAGCATAAACAATTATGAAAAATAGATTGTTTTCATTAAATAAAGAAATAAACTCAAATCATAATTCTAGCATACATCCGATCTAAATATATGTCCCCATTAGTTTATAATCAAACAAAGAAAACCCAAAATAAAAGTAAAGAATAAAAGAAATAAGATTGACTTCTTATGGCTTGAATGTTGCATTTTCTTGATCAATCTTAAAGAATTTTCTTGTTTTTCCTCCAAGATTGTTTTCTTTTTATTCCCAAATGCTTTTCCTTAGATTTGGATTGCCTTTTTAGTGTTTCTAGATGAACTCTCTTCTCTTTTATATTGTCCTCCTCTCTTAACCATAAAACTTATAAATTTTAACCAACACAAGCTCAACATAAGACAATATTAGCTTCTATATTGTTTTACACCTCTCTCAACTTCTTTTTTGTAACAATTATTGCTAATATGAGTTAGAAGCATGAAATTGTTTTTCCCCTATGTTGGCTAACATAGCCTAAATATGGTAGGCTATTGTCAGATTCATGGAGAAATAAAATGGCTTCTTATTGAACATAGTAGGAATATAGGTCAATATAACAACCATTTTAATCAGATAATAAACTATCCAAGTAATAGAAAGTGGCATGTTGGAATATAGGGAGCAATATGGTACTATATTGCTACTATGTTCTTATTCCTTAAACTAAAATCTACCAAAGTTGTTCCAATTTGACTCAAATCATACTAAATTTACTCCTCCTTCATAAAAAGAGTGAAAAAAGCACCAAATCCTATATAAACATCAAAACATAAGCATAATGGACCTCAAGCAAATAAAATTAATCCACTTTATAAATTAAGCAATTGTTTGTCCTCAAGCAAATAAAATTAATTACTTATAAATTAGGTAGGAGGTAATTCCAAGAGAGCATTCAACCACTCATTTGCATCAATCAAGATTCTCCATTATGACAAGAAAATCAAATTAATTACCTATAACTTAAATGAGAGGCATTCTTGGGAAAGCATGCAACCACTCAATCACATCAATCAAGATTATCCATTATTCATTCAATTGCAAAACACATTAAATTGTTAATAATTTAGTTACTTGTACCAAGTCATAAATCAATTTAATTTACTCAACAATCCTTTAAAATATAACTTAATCCAAAAAATTCATTTTAATGTATAAAATTCATTTACTTGCACTACTTTGATGAACTCAAAGCACAGTAAAATATGGTTTTTTGGAACATCTTAGTTTAATGAAAGAACCACTTTTGAACAATGGTAATGAAGCCCCCCAATACCAATAGAATCAACCAAGTAGGAAATCTAGGAGGAAGTTTGGTACATCTCTTGCCAAATGAATACACTCACTTGAAATGCTAGGGTTTTAATAACCCCAATAAATAACAAGCTTTAAAGGATTTCCTAGTTCTTAGAAAGCTTTATTTAATTATTTTGGTTAAAACAAAAATAAAGTATACTCAATTATAAAAGAGAGTATGGTTTTGAATAGGGATTGTAATAACTTAAGTAATAATAAGTCTAAATATAATGGCCACATCATAATCTCTTTTGATCCTAAGGTTTTCCATCTATAACCTTAAAGCTTCTCTAATTAATTTGTTAATTATAAGGCCACTGTAATACATTCTCAATTATCTTTAAATTTGAAAGAAGGGGGTAGAATTGGAATATCACTTAAGTCTAAAGGTTATAAGGCTTATGTTGGAGGGATAAAGGGACATTTGATAATTATTATAGTGTAGAATTAGAGGAAGAAACTTGTTGGTTTGGTTGAGAAGAGAGAAGCATCGTGAGTGTGAGAAGAAAAGAAGAAGAGGAGAAAATCAAGCTAGGGTTGTGGAAATCTTAAAGAGTTTGAAGAATTTGGAGCTTAAACAAGTAAGTACAAGCATTCTTCCTTTCTTGATTTGTTAGATTATAAGAGATTTGGAGATGATTGACCTAAGATACCCATCCAAGAACTTTCCTTTGAATAATAGGAAAAGTAGGACCTACATTTTTATAAAAGAAACTAGATAGTATCTAGTTAATTCAACTTATATGACTTCATTCCCTCTAAGCATTGCTAATTTCTATATTCATCTAACCATACTCCTTTTGTAACCTAGATCAATACCGAGCACAATTTTAGGAATATCCTTTTTTTGGGTTCATTAATGAACAACTTTTAAGTATTTTGACTAATTATTGAACCTTTCAAATTTATAAGAAGTATTAACATTCTATTTAATTGAGAGGAGATAGATTGTGAACAAATAGAAAAGAAGAGGAAACATAATCTAATTTTTTGCTTTTACATACTTTATAAGATATAGTCTTTACTGTGAAAAATGAATGAACCTAGTTTCAGAGAAGTAACTTTTAAAAGGATGAGTGCAAACATAGGGAGATCACAGACCTACATTTGTGTGTAACAGATAAAGGTGATTAAACCAAAACTTAATTAACTTTACAAGAAAATAACTAACCTCATACTAGAGGAGTAGAAAGTATCTTTTAAAGCTCTAACAGGATTTGAAATTGTATGGCTAACAATCCCTCTGCTATAAACCTTAAGTAATATGAGATTGTAACTCTAAGGCACTATATGGCTTCCATGGAGAAATATTACTCCCAATTGAGGAAGAAGTCCAAAATCTTTTGGTTAAGAGATGATGATAGAAAAATGAAATTTTACCATAATGCCATTCAAGCTGGAAGGACCTGAAAAAAATTGTTTGCTTACAAGTTTATGATTGTTTAGTGATAAATGATTAGAAGGGATTGAAGGAAATAACCTATAAGCATTTCTAAAATCTACCAAGAATAAAGTTGGATGTGAATCCCTTGCCTTATGAATTTAGATGTTTTTTAGACAATTCTTTTCTTGGTCACCTTGGAGCTAAACTTGTTAAGGATGTTACTAGAGAAGACATTAAGGAAACACTGTTTACTTTACAATTTATCAAAACTCCCAATCTAGATGGATTTAATGTTATGTTTTTCCAAAGCATATGGATCTAACATGTAACATGGTTATTAATTCAATGGTGGAATTCTTTAGCAGTAGAAACCTCTTGAGAGAGATGAAAAAACTTATATTTTCCTAATTCCTAAAGTTGCAAATCCATCCTCATTTCATAAATATAAACCTATTTCATATTGAAATGTTATTTTCAAGGTGATCTAAAAACTATTAGGTACTAGACTGAAGAGAGTGTTTAAATAAATTATCAATCCTTATCAAGGTGCATATATAGAAGAAAGGATCATTGGGGATAATATATTGGTTGTTTAATAACTATTTCAGAGTTTCATAAGAAGAAATAAATTAGGAGTTGTGCCTTGAAGATTGAGTTCAATAAGTCATTTGACTCTTTAAATTGGAATTTCTTGGTCATCTTAACGAAAACTTTTGGCTATCCCTTCAAATTTATCAATTGGGCTAGGAAATATATTTCATTTACTTACTTCTCCACATTGTTTCATAGAGAACCGGCAAACATCTTCAAAGTAGCTAGAGGTCTAAGGAAGAGAGATGCCATATTTATCTTTCCTTTATATGGAAATTTTCAACAAACTCACTAGATTAAACATCTCTAGGGAGCCCAGGTCAAATTCCATAACAAATATAATAAAGTTAGCATTTTTAATCTCTCTTTTATAGGAGATTTGTTACTAATATATGGAGCTACACCTAAATTAGTTACATTAATGATCAATTCTCTTGAGTAATTCAAACCCTTACTAGGCTTGTACTTCAATCTAAGGAAGAGCTCCTTTACATATATGCTAGATCTAGTGACAATGTTGATTTTCTAGTTATCTTTAAGTGATTCAAGCATTAATAGCTTCCTTTTAAATATATATGGGTACCTATAACTATTAGGAAGCTAACCTACTTTGATTGCAGTTATATTTTAAATTTATAGAAGATTGAATAATTAATGTAATAAAGCACTATTTTGTAGAGGAAGGCTCCAACATATAATTCCAATACTTAATAATCTCCACGTATATCGATGCTCTAATATAGTGCTTCTAAAAGAGATAATAAAGATCATAAATAAGATGTTTAGGAATCCCTTGGGTTGAATTAAAAATAAAATAAAATATTCCAAAGTGAATTGGTTAGACATATGGTTACTAAAGGAGAATAGAGGCTTAGGAATAATCTAAATCAATATCATGAGCAAATATTTACTTATTAAGAGACTTTGGAAACTATACACTAACAAAGAGTCTCTTTAGGTCAAATAGGTACACTTATGATTTTTAAAAGGGGAAAGCATATGGCTAGTTAGCACAAAGTCTAACACTTCTTAGACCCCAAGATAAATACTTTGGTAGGAGAGCTAATAAGCCTAACCATCGAGTGAAGAGTTAAAAATGGCATAGATACTTATATTTTATAATTAGAATAACTTAGGACCTTTTCATAATTTTTATTATTTTTAGACTGTCAAATCAATTATTGTAATTAACACCATGGTGGAAGCAATCATTTCCAACATTAGGTGGAGTCGACATGCTCATACCAGTAAGAGATTTAGGGAAATCATAGAGAATCTTCCTATGTATTCCTCTAGTTCATTCTGGCAGGACTCTGTCTCTTAACTGCATGAAAATTTTTTAAAGTTTATAAACTCTTTATATAGGGAGCTACTCTTAGGACCTCAAATCTAAACCTTTTGCATAAACCAGTATGGGATTTAAGCTTAATCCCTTTTTCCCATTTTTATCTTTTCTCTTATTGTCAAAGGGAAAATGGGAATGAATGATGCACTTAAACTACAACAGATAGATCCAATATATGTGTTTACCCATTCCAATAACGATAACCTTTTCTCCAATCTCTAGTGTAAGGTCCTAAGTTATACCCTAGTTAAAATGTTACATGTCCATGAAAGTAAAAGTGATAGGTGCTAAAATTGTAATATGATTGTGAATTGCATATATCTTGAATCTATGGTCCATCAAACCATGATTAGTAACTTGGAATTAACTAGTACCATTAGAAAATTGAAGAATTAAAATTTACATTTGGACTAGGAAAATGCCAAGTGGCAAGACAAATTAGTACATAGAAAATTGGGATAACTAAGCCTATAAATTAGTGACATTTGGCATAAGTAAATAAGGGACAAATGGCAGTACAATTGAATGACATATTGGCAGCATTGATTAAATGACAAGTGACCTCGCAAGATTATGACATTTGGCAGCTTAAGGGGTGGACAAATAGGATGCATGCAATGGAGACATATGCTTTGTTGTGAGAGTGACACCTAGCATCAAATGAATCTACCTAAGGTAGAAATGTTTCTACTGGTCATTCTTACTCTCTTTGTTCATTCAGCACCGAAACACCGTGCTCTTTCATTCTTATGTATTTGGCTTATGTTGTACTTGATTACCACATCAAGGCGTTGCATCAAGGAAGTTAGACCTTGTCATCTTTTTTGTTATTGTCTTTTTGGTGTTATGATCATCTTTGTTTCACTTTGAATTTGGACTTGTGTTTATTGCTTGGAAGGCTAGTTTGACTTGTTCTTTGGAGTTGGAATTTGAAGTTAAATAGGTAAGGGAATCCTAAACTTGATAGCATATATTAATACAAGTTCTATGATGATTGAATTGTCATGAAATATATGTTATGATGATGATAATTGAGTGCTAGAAAATGATCCTTGTATGATAAATTCTGTTTTGGTTTAGATATATATAAGATAATGATTTGTGAGTTGCATAATGAATGATTTTTGAATTGGATTTGGAAATGAGTTTGATAAGGTATTGAAGCATGAATAAGGTATATTTGAAGCAAAATTGATGGACTTTGGTTATAGTATATTGAAAGGGAGTATAAAGGAGTTAAAATTTGGAAGAAAATTGAAGGCTATAGTGAGTGAACCGATTGTAGGATTTATATGGCACCTTCCCATAGTCGTGGGAAATGCTTTAAGAGTGAAAAAGGTTGGTTTTGTACATTTGTTGGATTATATAAGGTTAAGAAACTTTTTAATGGTGTAACTGAACTTGATTAAGGAGTAAAATGAACGTAGTTTGATGTGGAATTAGTTAATTAAAGGTTGCATAAGGTTTGGATTATTAATTGAAGTAGTAACTTAAGGAAGGTGTCATTTGATAACAAAGTATCTAATTTTGGAACTTATAAGTTTTCAAAGGGGTGAAGTTTACTTATGAATGCTAATGTGACGTAAAGAACAAGAGTAATGTGTTAGTTATGAATGCTTGTGAATTAGGAACTTGTGTCAATAAATGTAATGTGTAATTACTTAATGAATTCATTTGTGCATTTTGCAAATGTTTATGTTTATAATGCATGTTAAGTTTGATCAATTGTGAATGAATATGTTAAATTTGAGTAAAATGGAATAAAGTCATATGTTATGCACTACATCACTTACATGTGATTATGAAATATGAAATGTTTTGTTTTTAAAACTACCAAGTCCTAGTCGTGGGTAAATAGGCATGCCTAGAAGGGTCTGCACATACTTCTATAACTAGACACTAAGGTGTCTTCTATACTTGACACTCCAGTGTCTTCTGATCTCAGACACTTCAGTGTTTTCTATTTTAGAGACTTAAATCTCTTCTATTTTTGAGATACCAATCATAGGTATCGTCTGTTATGGACCCATTATCCACTTATGTAAAAATGACTAACAGGCTAATCTATTTTGTCTTTTAGCATATATTCTGATTTGATATAAGATAAGTTCTAATTTGATACAAGATAAGTTCTGATTTGAGGTAAGTTAAGTTTTAATTAGATATAAGATAAGTTTTGATCTAATACAGGACATATTCTGAAGTTATACCCTATTTTGACACAAATATATCCTGTTCTGAGACTTGTACATTCTGTTATGAAGTAAAGATGTTTTGTTTATGATACTTATATGATTTGTTCTGATGAATTATATTCTATTATGATGCTTTTAATGGTCTGTTTTCTCTTTATATGGATCAATTAAAGATTGTTCTTGATATGATATGATTCGATTCATGTGAATGTTAGACGACTGTTAGAAACAGTTGTCATTATATATCTTGTTTAGTTATTTCCCATTAAGCCTTATGCTTAGCACAGTGGTTTTGCTTCCAAGTAGGTTCTGATAAGAAAACTTAAGGCTAGGAAAACCGCAGTGGCCAACGAACGATGTGTTTTGTTTTAGAAGATTTATATTTGAGTTGCTTTTGAGTTGTAACCAATGTATGAGACATATTTGTATTTTGAAGTACATGATTTGTAATAACTATAATATATGATGAATTTGTTTTTAAAAGCATGTATATGATAAGTTCACTGTTATGATATGTTTTGTTTATAAAACAACATCTAATAAAATGTCATATGTGTTTGCCTAAGTTTTCTTTTAAGGAAGATTTTGAAATACTTTGGGTTGTTTTTTTAATTGTTTTGTGTGGCATCTGTATATCCTCTTAGGGGGCATATGGGTGTTACATCTAGAATCATATTCTTAAGCTCAGTAAACTTTATTATAGCTTCTCCTTATGGTCTAATGTCATCTACTATGCTACTAAAATCTAGTATTAACTTAAAGGAGATTTAAAAATGTTTATGCTAACATTTAAATTAATGACTTATTACATTTGGATTGAAAGAAATCAAAGGATTTTCAAAAGTAAGGAATCCAGTGTTGAAACTATTATATAGAGAATGATAGAAAGGACTATAATAGTTGCAATTGCTAGGGAAATTCCTAAATCCATTAGTCAAAATCTTATTAATCTGTGGAAGTTTGAGTAGGCATAAGCTTTCTTTTACTACACTTTGGAGCTTCGTAATTGTTTGTTGTTAACTTAATAGGATCTTATTATCTAAGAAAATTTTGTTAGTTTAATTTGCTATTACTTTGGAATGTCAGATATAACTTATAACAACTCTTGAGCTACCTTTATAAATTCATTACATATTTTCTAAAAAAATAATCTATTTGACCAATCTATAATCAACCAAATGTTTGGCTAATGATGTTTAGAAATCACACAAAATTTTTTAAAAAAATTGGCTTCAATCCATTCAAAACTAATCTAACATAATGGGGTTTTAAGTCGACTGAAATTTAATGCATGTTTAAAATTATATCGTTAAAAATGAATAAGGTTGACCTAATTCGCTTAACTTAGTAATTTTAGAATTTTCTAACATTTCACAAAATGACTAACCAATCACTCCATCAAAACCAAACTTCATGTTTTCAAAATTCGTTAATTTAAAAAATCATTAAGCCTTGATTAAATTATTATACTTAAAATTAAAAATATAAGATGTTGACAATCAATTTGAAATCTCTTGTAATTTAAGCCCCTAAGCGTTTCAAAATAAAGAAATAAAGGGTTGCAAAGAAAAATTACATTGCATATAACCTGAGTTGATCATAATTCATTCTTGATATCTTGACTTGACTTATTCATCACTTGGTTTTACTTTGATACTTAATTTATTTTTAAAGTAAAAGATTCATTAAAACTCAATAACGGATTCAATAAAGAAGTAATGGAAAATGTAAGATCATAATAGAGATAAGCTCACTCTAACTAGAACAAAAGCAACAAACACAACATGATTATAATCCACTCAATAAGTCCCTTTTAGCTATGATTTAAGCTCCATCTTCTAATCAAGGACGAATTGAAGGATACTGAATCATGAAGCTGAATAATTTCCCTTATCCAATAAAAAATTATGCGAGCTAACTCCTGGCTATCCGTTTTTGTATTTTTGAACAATCCGTTATTTCTTTCACTTTATATGGTATACACTGAATAAGTTAGAGAAAGATTGATGTCTTATTTACTCTTTCTTTTGCATCGATTGTCAGCCTCTGTAAGAATGCTTTGCCATTGTTGATAACATCAATAAAGTCCCAATATATGCTGCATTATACTCCAAATGACTCTAGTGTATTGATAC
Organism: Erythroxylum cassinoides; assembly: GCA_027478405.1. Classification (NCBI taxonomy): domain Eukaryota; kingdom Viridiplantae; phylum Streptophyta; class Magnoliopsida; order Malpighiales; family Erythroxylaceae; genus Erythroxylum; species Erythroxylum cassinoides. Next base: position 9,380 of record JANIPM010035781.1, on the reverse strand, counting down.
TAAAAGAATAAGCGATTGATAGATTTTATAAACGTATTACAAAGCATGCATAAGTGACCCTCCATTTTAAAGAGTCTATCTTCTGTTTTTGAGCCCCATTCTTATAGAAATCCAGGTGATGATAGCAACTTTTGGGACTTAAGAATTCTTCCAAACTATGTTATACCAATTAACCCTTGGAGATTGGGGTTTTATTTCTCTAAAGCAAGATTGATTAGTTAAATCTCCTCCATTTTTTAGTACCTAGTGAAATTTATCACTATGAGAGGAATTGTGAGAATAATTTAGTAAGAAAGTACTAATTCTTTCACATCCCCTAAATTCCATAAACCAAACATCTGTTAGGGAATTCTAGATGGGAGTGAACAGATTTCTTCCCTAAAGAATAAAGGACTTTGCAAAGCTCAGTTATCATACCAAAACTAACTAGCATGACCATTGCCAATGTGAATTTTAATAAAGGTATAGAACTCCCAAGTTTTCCTTAGCACTTGGATGAAAAACTATAAGAATTCCTTTTTTTCCTCAATTTGTCAAAAGTTATGACGTATAAGGTACCTTTCATTAATCTATTTAGACGAAATGGACTCCTTTTTAGTTAATAATCTCCATACTTTTTCATTAATCCTTTATGCTTTTCCTAGGAAGGAACATATTGGAGCTTCGATGGGTGTGAAGACCCTTAATACATAAGAAATAAAGACCAATTGACTAATATATGAAAGGAGACTTGCTTTACTAGGAATTAATTTGCCTTTTATATTTCTCCAGTAGGGGTAATCAATCCTTGTATGTAAGCTTTGTGGTAAAAAAAATTAAAAGGTAATGATTGAGGATTCAAACCAGCTAAGGATCTCAATCCTACAAAAGATTCGATATCAAAAGCGTTAGACCCTATTTCCAGAGTCCAACTCCGAAGTCATAAAATGTGAGCGTATTACCCTGCAACATTATTTCAATGAACTCACATTAGCTATCATCGGTTCATCTTCATGCTCTGGTACCAAGCATGTTAGGCCCCATTTTTGGAGTCCAACTTTGGAGCCATAAAACATGAGCGGGTCTTGTAGGATTATTTCAATGGAAATCGCATTAGCCATTATCAGTTCATCTTCATTCGCTGATACCATAATTACAAATAGACTTCTTTCGAACGCTCTATGTCTCTAGTTTATTTTGAAATAAGAATTATCTCATTTGAAGCTCTACTGATTAAGATATGAATAAAATATTGAAGTATTTTCAGTAAAATAACCAATTTATGCCCTTCCAACCGATTTCCTAACTTCCTTTCCATCAATCTTTCTTAAATCAACACCAAATGCTATCACTTTTTATGGAGAGAAATAAAAATGTGTTAGGAATAGAATTAGGTAATTTAGAGGTCGGATGACAAAGTTATGATCAAAAGAATCAAGTATGTTCAGAGCTGGAAAACCCTTCAGGCGTGATCGTGAGGATAAGGGCAATCGCGAGAAATAATGGTGCGATTGCAAAAAGTGTCTAGTGTGATCGCGAGAGTGCCTGGTGCGATCGCGACCGAGGCTGTCCTACATAAACATCCTATGTAGCATCACTAACTTATAATGATCATATCTCTCAACTTTAATATCCAAAAATTTCATACTTTATATCATTGGAAAGCTAGAAAGATAAGTTATAACTTTCATGAAGACAACTTTGTTTAATTATGCCAAGATCAATATAATTTTTCCCTTAAATTCAGAACAAAAATTTTACCCTTACTAAAGACTTGAAAATGCAATGTACCACTTGGAAGGTTATGAGCAAAACACAATCATGTTTCATTAATGAATCCAAGCAGAGTTTATACAAGCTTTACTTACATATCATCATACATATCACTAACTTAAAATAAAATACATAAGGATGCTCAATGTTTGATATGACTATAAAGCTATCTAAAAAAGGTCACTATCTTAGTACAAAAGATCTCTAGATATCTTGGAGTTTTTGATGCCGTGCAAGGTTCAACACTCGTCTTGTTCTGCACCTAAGGAGTGAAAAATATGGGTTGAGTTATAGAACTCAGTGGCTAATACGCATGACTTAGAGTTAGCTGCCATAATTTTTGCATTAAAGATATGGAGACATTACTTATATGGAGTCACTACCAAGGTGTTTACAAATCACAAGAGTCTTAAGTATTTGATAAGCCAAAAAGAGTTGAATTTGAGACAGAGAAGGTAGTTGGAACTACTGAAAGATTATGATTTGATGATAGACTACCACCCAGGAAAAGTTAATATAAGATAATTCATCTCATAGGGTTTCAATTTCCTAGAAGCATAGGCAATAACTTTATCACCTTACATCAACACACAACCCAATCCCTTCCTTGAGACATCATTATACACTATATATCCACCACTACTAGAAGGAAAAATTAAAATTGGTTCCATTGTAAGCCTATTCTTCAATTCCTCAAAATTGTTCTGGCACTCCTCAGTCCACACAAACTTCTAATTCTTCCGTGTCAATTTGGTAAGTGGAGCTGCTATTATGAAAAAGCCCTCCATAAACCTATTGTAATACCTAGCTAAACCCAAGAAACTCCTCACTTTTGCTATATTCTTAGGTTCTTCCCATTTTACTATAGCTTCTATTTTTCTCGAATCCATATGCACTCCTTGTTGTAGGAGGGCTTTGCCATTTTGGATTGGTGTATTCTATGTGTTGGGGCTGCCTTTGCTGTTGATGATCTTTGGGTGGCGATTTGACGCTTGGGTAGTTCCTGTTGGAGCCTCCGTTAGCACTTCCGGTGTCTGTGAAATGGCGTCATGGGTGTTTTACATGTGGTTTCACTGCTCGTGGATTGGTCTTGCTTCTCCGGGTAGGCCCGGCCCCCTTTTGTGTTTCAGAGAAGCTGCGACACCGTTCCATGTGTAGGATGTCGTTTTTCTTATTAAAGGGGGACGGATTCGTTTCTAGGGGCGAGTGGAGGGTGTGTGCTGTGCTTTGTTGTCTTCTTTAGGGGCTCGTCATTGCCTACTATTGTCTTGTATTGGGTTCCTATTGCATGCATCCTCCATGGAGTCTGGATGCGTTAGGCACCAGTAGCAATGGTGCTTCGATAGAATAGGGTAGTCGCGTGTGGTCGTTGTTTTATTGGTGTCGTTGGTCCGGTTGGATTTCGGCGCTTGGGAGATTGCTTCTTGGACACTTCGTTGCTGCTTCCCGTGGTTGTGATACGGCGTCGTCGGTTGGTGTGGGGCCTCTTTCTTGGGTCTGCTCCATGTCTCAGGCTTGGTTTCTTTTAGCCTCACAGGCTCATTCCTATAATGGGAGTTTATGGCCAGATCTTGGGCCATTGTTCCCGTGGTTGTATGTTTTGGTTCTTTTGGTTATTTTGTAGGTTGGGTTTCCTTGAATGTATTCTTATTTTGGTAGGCTTGAGCTCCTGGTTGTTGGGGCCTATTGGATCACTCTTGTATTTTTAGGTGCGTTTTGTTGGCCTTTTCGGGAGGGTCTATCCTCTCATGTTGTCTGGGGTATGCCCCTGTGCTTGTGTACATACCATATTCTTTTGCTATATATTTACCTTTTATAAAAAAAATGTCCAAAAAATGTCACTTCCTTTCGCCAAAATTCACATTTGTCGAATTTGGCATACAACTCATTCTTCCTCAGTGTCTCAAAAGCAATTCTTAAATGTTCTTTATGCTCCTTATCACTCTTGGAATAAACCAAAATATCATCAATAAAGACAACGATAAATCAGTCAAAAAAAGGTTTAAGGACTCTATTCATTAAGTCCATGAAGGCTGCAAGGGCATTCGTCAATTTGAATGGCATAACTAAGAACTCAAAATGCCCATACCGGGCTCTAAAAGCAGTCTTTGAACATCAGACTCCTTTATTCTCAACTGGTAGTAACCTGATCTCAAGTCTGTATTGAAGAAGACTTTTGTCCCTTGTAATTGATCAAACAAATCATCTATGTGTGGGAGCTGATATCTGTTCTTGATAGTGACATGATTGAGCTTCCGGTAATCCACACACATTCTCAATGATCCATCATTCTTCTTCACAAAAAGAACTAGAGCTCCTCAGGGCGAAGAGCTCAGCCTAATGTACCCTTTCTCCAATAACTCTTCCAATTGCTCTTTAAGTTCCTTCAATTCCACTAGAGCCATTCTATAAGGTGGAATTGATATCGATGCAGTACCCGGAAGAAGCTCAATAAGAAACTCAATTGTCCTAAATGTGGGTGGTCTTGATAATTCCTTGGGAAAGACATCTAGGAATTCCATGACTATGAGAATTTCTTCTAATTTCCCTCCACCTGCCTTCGTGTCTACCACATAGGCCAAAAATACTTCATACCCTTTCCTCGTCATTTTCTCTACCATCAGAGCTGAAACAATCCTCGATGGGCTTACTTTTCTATCTCCTACAAACACCACCTTTCTACCGTCATCCAACTCAAATTCTACTATCTTTCGTTTGCAATCTAAATTGGCTTTATACCTTTCTAATGTGTCCATACCTAAAATCAGATCTAGTCCTCCCATTTTCAATGACATTAAATTCACCACTAACTTTTCCCCGCCAATACATATTTCACAACCTCTATAAACTTGACTAATAACAATATATTAGACGATTGGAGTACTAACTATCAAAGAAGTATCCAATGGGCTCAATTTTCTACCATACACAGTTTCACCCAATGAAATAAAGGAATGGGTAGACCCTGGATCAATCAAAACAATGACATCATCATTAAGCAATTTAATCATACCAATCAAAACTTTTGGAGCAATTTCTACGTCCTCTCTCGTCATTGCAAACACCCTAGTTAGTGTTTGTCCCCTAGGTCTCTTTGGAGGATTCACTTTCTTGGTTACCTCAAAACTACCCACTTCAGTTGTAGTCTTATGCCCCACAATCTCAGTGTGCCCTTTCTCTCCACAGTTGAAGCAAGTTTCTGTCCATCTGTAATGCTCTCCTCCATGGAACCGGCTACAATGATCACACTTGGGAATGGGTGGCTTATCCCCTACTCCCCTTCTACTGTCTCCCACCGTAAAGGTTTGATGAGAAACAATAGAAGTTTTCATCAGTTTGGATCTGCTTGTACCACTACTACTCTCCTCAGACTATACAAGGAAAGTCCTGACACTCCTCTCTGACATAGGAGCACGACCTCCCCTTCTGAACTGTTCTCTCCCCTTTCTCTTTTTGTTCTTATGTTCTCAATGTTTTCAACCTTTCGTGTCACTTCAACCAGCTGTTGAAAGTCACAGAAGTTCTGTACCACCATTTTTTCTCTGATGGCTAGATGCAGTCTTGATTCAAACCTACGATACTTAGCCACCTCAATCATCATCATCTCAGTTGCATATCGAGATAGTTACGTAAACCGACATTCATACTCATTCACCGTCATCTCCCTTTGGGTGAGACTCAGAAATTCCCTCTACTTCTACTAAATGTACACCTCAGACAAATACTTCTTCTTATAAGCAATCAGGAAATATTTCCATGCTAACACCAGTAGTTTTATCTGACTTCCTGACACACTTTCCCATTAATGTAGAGCATCTCTTTGAAACAAACTCATGGCATATCAACCTTCTCATCATCTTCACAATCCATCTACTTTAACACCCTTTCTGTCTTCCTCAACCAAGACTTAGCCTCTTCTGGATCACTGGTCTCATAAAAATCCCCTGCCCCATACTTCTTCAGCTTATCAAACTAATTTCCCCTCTTAGTTGGAGCCAGAGCAGAATATTGTGGCATCCGGCCCACGACCTGAGCAAAGGCTTGGAAGATTTTTGGATCCAAGGGAGGTACTTGCTCCTATGGAACAGGCGACTCCTGCATCTGTGACCGAGAGGACCTACTACCATGGCCTACAAAAGCCTTAGCATTTCCTGAGGCTACTGACTCATCAGTACTCTCCTCTTTTGTCAGAGAGTCAGGTGCAATTGATCCTTACAAAACTCCTCATGCCCTTCTACGAGGTGGCATCTTACTTCTTCAATGTAAATACTAACGATTAGCTTACATTTCATTTTAATCTTAATTCTTACATGTATGCATGATATGCATGTCACTTAATGCAATCAATCAATTCACAATGTAACAAGTAATCACATAGCATAATAATTTATACTACTATTCATTCTAATCCTAGGAAATACCTACGCTCTAATACCAAGTCTGTTAGACCCTGTTTCTGGAGTCCAACTTCGAAGTCATAAAATGTGAGTGTATTAACCTATAGGGTTATTCCAATGAACTCACATTAGCTATCATCGGTTTATTTTCATGCTCTGGAACTAAACATGTTGGGTCCTATTTTTAGAGTCCAATTCTGGAGTCGTAAAACGTGAATGGATTTCCTTATAGGGTTATTTCAATGGAAATCGCATTAGCCATTATTGGTTCATCTTCATTCGCTAATACCATAATTACAAATAGACTTCTTCTAAACGCTCTATGTCTCTATTTTATTTTGAAATAACAATCATCTCATTAGGAGTTCTACCGACCAAGATATGATTAAAATACCAAAGTATGTTTAGTAAAATAACCAATTTATGCTCTTCCAACTAATTCCCTCACTTCCTTTCCATCAATCTTTCTCAAATCAACACCAAAGGCTATCAAGTTTTACAAAGAGATAGAGGTATGTGTTAGGAATCTATTAGTTCAAGAATGAGGTCATTTGGAGGTCAGATGACAAAGTTATAGCCAAAAGAATAAGGCATTTTCAGAGCTGGAAAACTCTTTAGGTGCGATTGCGAGAAATAAAGGTGTGATAGTAAGGAATGATGGTGAGATCGTGAGAGTGCCTGGGGTGATCGCGACCGAGGTTGTCCTGCATAAACATCCCATGTAGCATCACTAACTTATAATTATCATATCTCTCAACTCCAATATCTAAAAATTTCATACTTTATATTGTTGGAAAGTTAAAAAGATAAGCTACAACTTTGTCTAATTCTGCCTAGATCAATATAGTTTTTTCCATGAATTCAAAACACAAATTTTACCCCTACGAAAGACTTGAAAATGCAATGTACCACTTGGAAGGTTATGAGCAAAACACAATCATATTTCATTATTGAATCCAAATAGATTTTATACAAGCTTCACTTACATATCATCATACATATCACTAACTTAAAACAAAATACATAAGGATGCTCAATATTTAATATGCCTATAAAGCTATCCAAAAAGGTCACCAATTTAGTAAAAAATATCTTTAGATATCTTGGAGTTTTTGATGCCTTGCAAGGTTCAACATTCGACTTATTCTGCACTTGAGGAGTGAAAAATATAGGTTGAGCTACAGAGCTCAGTGACTAATATGGTTATAGCTATTGGTAATTAATCACAAATTCAAGCATAAGTATATATATATACCTATCAATATACATCTGTATGACATGTTTTTTATCTAGAAATTTAATCATCACAATTCAAGCTCATAAACTTATAGTTTAGCAATTGTCATCACATAGAAGATATTGAATATCCACTCAACCGTACACAATACTCAATCATTCATCATGTTCAACAAATCAAATGTCATGCACAAACAAATGGCTCGAGGGTTTCAGGAACGAAATGGAGAAACTGAAGTTTACACTATGAATGAAATGAGTCCATTTTTCGAAGCTCATATACCACAAGCGGGCAACCTGGAGAAAGCTCCTGTCAATGTGCATATGGCGAACGAAATGGTTCCACTCTTGTCAAAACAAAAACACATATTCATGCTCAATTCATTTTATCATATGCTCATACTTTCATGCTTTTTCTTCTTTTTATTTATACAAAATGTTATAACCTCTTTCAAGGTATAACATAATCGCAAATCATCATGCATTATCAAATCTTCACAACAATTAAAAAAATCAAGAAATTTGCACATACACACATATAGGCAAGAATTTGCCCCGCCACACAATAACTATAAATATATTACCCACCAATTTGCTTGAAATTTCTCAAGTTCAAATTTTCCTTTCCCCTTAATCTTGGGTAGGTTTTCTTGATTCCCTTCAAATAAACCATTTTCTATTCAAACAATGTTCCAATGTAAATTCATAAACTTTAATAATCACAAAAAACACCTAAAAATTAGAGCTTAGATTTAACCTACCCATAGTTCATCTAACTAACAAAACTAATCTTAATTCAAAAACCTTAAAAAATCAAATGGATTTCTTCTTTCTCATATTATTTCCAACACAAAACCCTATTCTCCCTCCCTCTAATCCCTTTCTCATCAAAATAAGAAGAAAGATGAAGTTTACCCTAATCAACGATCTTCTTCTCTTCTTTTCATCTTCTTCCTAGTTTCCCACGATTTCTTCCTTCCTTTCTTTCTTTTCTACGTTTTCTCTTCTCTCTTTCTCTCTTCCATGATTCTTTCTTCTTTCTCACTTATTCAAGACTAAAATTTGGTCTTATCTTCCAAACTTACCCCTCACTTGTTTAGTTCTCTCAATTCTGCCCTTATGTCCTTTAGCTCCTTAAGTCCATTTAAATCTAATACTTTAACCATACACTAATTTCATTCTAACTCTCCATTCCAAATTCTAATTTCTACTTAGGCTCCCTAAAATAATGGGCTCGATTCTAAAAGTGATGAAACAAATAAATCAATAATAATTAAAAATTTTGGGGTCTAACAAAAAGATACATACATCATACTCTTATCTGAATTGATTTTAAGACTAGAGAGCTTGCAAAACTCCTCAGTGGAGTTGAAAAGGACGGAAATAGATACATTGTCAACTCTAAAGAGTAAATCAAGTAATTTGCAAAGCTAAGATGGGTAATCTTAAGATCTTTGCACTTATGATAAAATCTGAAGTTTATACAATCCTGGGTGTACTTAACTATCATCCATGTAAGAATTTTTATGGAAGTAACAAAAAGATAAGGAGAAATGGGGCCTTATCTAATCCCATTTGTCCCCTTAAAAAGAGGCTTAGATTGCCATTCACTAGAATGATAAAAGAGGTGAAGTGAATCACATGTTAATATAATACTTATTATACAATATACAAATGCATAAGAAGGGGGGTTGAATTGTGTATTTTTTTAAGCCCCTTCGAAAACGTTTTGTTAAAAGAAACTTGTATAAAAACTAGTAAGATCAAAAATTGAAAGATAAGAGAGATTAAGAGTTGAGAGATGTTGACACAGCGATTTTTATACTGGTTCACCCCAAACCGTGGGCTACGTCCAGTCCTCAGATATCTTTATGAGATTTCACTATCTCTCAAAACGTTACAAGTATTCTTTGTCTCCGAGCCTCTTCAGGTCTCTTACAATCAGTATTCTTTCACACTTAGCCTCTGCAGGCTATCTGCACTACTTTCAACTGA
>JANIPM010029859.1:0-20996 GCA_027478405.1 Erythroxylum cassinoides | reverse complement strand
GTTTCGTAAAAACTAGAATGGAGAAGTATTTGAAGCATTTTTAATTACCGCGTCTATCATCCTTTTGTGTTATCTTTTTTTAATATAAAGGAAAAATGAGTACATCGGTTACAAAATGAGTCTGGGGAAACAGATCCCCGACCTATCTTCTAAAAAGATACTATAGCACCCTATAGGTGTAACATTAAAATAAGTGACACCAAGATCAGAATGAGCTGCCTGGGAGGCGAGCCAATCCGCGCATCTGTTGCTCTCTCAGTATACGTGATGATAAACAACAAACCAGTTCCGGTTGAGAAGTTCCAGGATACCCATGACTATAGGGTTGCTCGACTGGGAGTGGGAGGACACAAAAGAGAGAAGATGGTGTACCCCCATCGAGTCTATTTCTAACTCAATCCTACGGAAGCCCAATCTCCAAGCCAAAGAGAGTCCTATGTAGACGGCCCAGAGTTCCGCTGATTGCGTTGTGCACCAACCTATGTGCTGAGTGAAACCTCCTTGCCAGTTTCCATCACTATCGCAGATGAGGCCACCTGCTGTAGCTGTGAACTGGGTATGATTGCATGCCCCATTGGTGTTCAATTTAACCCATCCTGACGGCGGCCGACTCCAACTGATTAGTTGCTCATGGCAAAGACAGAAGTCGGTGGTGACCAGTCTATGCCTCTCGGTAGCCTACTAAACCTGATCTGCAAAAGACAAGATGAGAAAAGTGGCTAAGGTGGGTCGCACAAAAGTATAATCGAAAATAGACTTGCTCTTCCATGTCTAGAGGAATCAGCAGGTCAACCCAAAAAGAAGCACCCAATCCTAGACCTGCACTTGCCGATGTTGTTGGAGGTTGGTGAGAAGCCAATCACTGGTGGGAAGTGCGAAGGATGGCGAAGTGACGATTCCCGGCAGGAAACTGTCCCACACCTATCAAGCAATCGAACAGTCCCGAACAAGATGAAGGGAAGATTCTTCTTGGAAACAATGGGGATAGGTACCGTCTATAGTGAGGTGTCGATGCACCCGTTGTTGAATACTAAGCAAGCTATTCTTCGCTAGTAACCATAAAAAGGAGCACACTCGTTGGGGTCCCGACCACTGCCAAATGGCCTGCCAGACCCCATGCGGAACTTCGTCCGCGTGACCCAGAAGCATGGAGTAAGTAGAGGCAACGGTGTAGTTACCGTGATCGGAAGCACCCCAGATTATCCTGTCGGGGCCTAGAAACAGTAAAGGAGGAAACATACCGGCAATGGTTCTGCAAATCGCAGACGAGAGATAAGATTGGAAGGCTGCCAAATTCCAATTGCTGGTGGGTTCCACGAAGTTATAGACACTGAGGCTAAGAAGATTGTCTGGTAGGGGCTGAGTAGAGTGTGAGAGGAGTGGGCCGACTCCCGTGATCCAAGGGTCGAGCTAGAATCTCGTCATCATACCATTTCCGAGCCTCCATGTCATGCCTTGAGTCACAATGTGCCATGTCGCCTTGATGCTCCTTCACACCATCGAACCCCTGGAGGAAGGAAGGGAGGGGGGAAGGCGGTGCACGTCAAAAGCATATTTACCTGAGAGCACCTAGACCTATAAGGCATCAGGAGTGGCGATCAAGACCCAACCAAGTTTGGCCAGGAAGGCATCGTTCATTTCCAAATCCGTTGTATACCCAGACCCCCTAGCTCCTTGGGCTTACAAACCAGCTGACAAGGGGTAACTTCTTCCTGTCGTGTGACGAGCCCCACAAAAATTGTCTCATAGCTTGTTCTACGGTGTCACACAACTCACGTGGCTACCGGACAGTCTGCTTCGTACAACTCGGTATAGCCACTAAGACCGATTGGACCAAGGTGACACGACCAGCGAAAGACAACGTAGAGGGGGACCAGCCGGACACACGGTTATAGACCGTGTCGAGAATTTGTTGATAGGTATGCTTACCGATACGTTGGTGCAGGAGAGGAACTCCTAGGTACTGACCAAGGTCGTTGGTCCGAGGGAAAGCTAACTCGTTGCTTAAGGTACGACATATCGAAGAAGGGGGCATTCCTAGAGAAGTAGCATCTCGATTTGTCTTTGCTCATGCATTGTCCAGAAGTGGTGCACAATGAGTCCAGAACATGCCGAAGGACATGAACTTGATTGATAGAAGCCTCAGAGAAGAGAATGAGGTCGTCAGCAAAGAATAAATAGGAAAGGGGGGTCCATTCCTACTCAATTTGACCGGATGTCAATTACCGGTGGACACCGCATAAGTTATCGCGTGTCCAAGCCGTTCCATGCACGGCACAAAAAGGTAAGGAGAAAGAGGGTCTCCTTGACGAATACTGCAAGAGGGCGTAAAGGCCTCGCTTAGCTCGCCATTCCAGTTCACTTGAAAGGACACAGTAGTTATGCATTTCATGATGAGTGAAATAAGCGAGGCAGGAATACCAACATCTTGCAGGGTGACTCGAATGAAGTCCCAATCGAGACGGTCATACGCTTTCTCGAGGTCTACTTTGATGGCCATGATCCCCTTCCTACCAGTTTTGCATTTCATAGAGTGAATCACTTCCTAGGTGATGATGATATTGTCGGTAATAAGACGGCCAGGCACAAAACTACATTGGGTCAGACTAACAATCTCCTCGAGGTACAATTTGAGCTGATTAGATAAAATCTTGGTGAGGGCTTTGTAAAGCACAGTGCAAAGCGCAATCGGTCGAAACTGTGAAATAGAAGTGGAGGAGGGAGTTTTAGGAATAAGGACAATGATAGTTCGGTTAAACTCCAACTCCCAAACTTCATGACGAAAGATACGCTATAGGAAATGAATCAGGGAGGGTCCTACAGTGTCCTACTGAGATTGGTAAAAGAGGGTTGTTAAACCATCAAAACTTGGGGCTTTATTAAGAGCCATAGAAAAAAAAACGCCACCTTTATTTCATCGGGGCTGATCTAACGAGAGAGGTCCTTATGCATATGCTACGGCGGAGTAGGAAAATTACTAGGAAGAGGCCCAGTGAAAGAGGACTGACCGTCGGGTCGGTATAATTCCTCCAAGTAACGCTGAGCAATGCCTCAGAGAACCACGGGATCGATAACTTCAGTACCATTGATATTGAGAGAGAATATATATGGGATTGACAACGCCGAGTATGAGTGAGAGCGTGATAATACTGAGTATTCCGATCGCCCTATCCGAGTCATTGACTCCTGGATCTCTGGTGCCAGAAGAGCTCTTCCTGATAGAGGACGTATTCTAATTCATTCCGTAGGTAGGCCTCGAGCTCATGAAGGGAGGGGGAATCGGTATCCTCTACCGATTTTTGAAGGCCCTTGAGACGGGCCATGAGGCGTTTCTTGCGATGGAATATATTGCCAAACTCCATGGCATTCCAATGGTGGAGCATTTCCGAGAAGCATTGGATCACTCCACTAAAGTCCGAGGAACTCGGATGCTAGTTATCAGCAACCACTTGGGAGAAAGAAGTGTGAGTGAGCCACGCAGATTGAAAGCAAAAAGGACAACACATAGGATTGGGGGGTCTGGCTCAAGGAAACTTATAAGGAGAGGCCGATGATCCGATTTGAGAAAAGACAGGTGGGTAATATGGGTACTCTGATGTGCAGAGAACCAAGCAAGAGAACCGAAAGCTCGATCGAGCCTGGCTCTAATATTGCCCCTCTTCCACGTGAATCTCGGATCGGAATAGCCAAGATCCTATATATTACACTGGAGCATACAATCCTAAAAGTGAGTATTAACTATGGGTTGGGTTCGTGAACCCCCGCATTTATCGACACTCTCCAATTTCATATTAAAGTCCCCGCTCAGAAGCTAGGGTATGGTGATGTGCGGAGCAAGGGTTGCCAGGTAATGCCAGAGGAATTTTTGTAACGCGTAGGTCGGGCTCGCGTAAATAGTTGTAAATTCAAACGAGTGGTGGTCCCACTGCACGTGAGTATGTATAAACTGGCGGTGAGCAAGACAAATGCGAACATCGATATTCTCCTTCCAGAGCACCCATATCCCACCCGAATAGCCCGTCGCCTCTATCCGGAAGGAATTGCTAAATCCCAGAGAGCGAATAACTTTCATAGTTTGTTTGCCGCTAATATGGGGCTTAACCAAGACCACTAAGCAGGGCTTATGGATTTGAATATAGTTCCTCATGATGGGCTTGAAGGTCCAGCCTCCAGCCCCATGACAATTTCAGATAAAGATTATCATAAAAGCGATACGAAAAGGGGGAACTAACTCGATCCGGTCGGAACGTTGACTGCTTGCCCAATCTGATCTAGACTAGAAAGGGTCACTTGTGCGGGAACTGGTTCCGCCATCGGCGAATCTTGAGAGCCAAGCACGTCTCCAGTGCTCCTATGCTCGGTAACTAGGTCGGGGGGAGGTGGGGTAGCCTCTTGGAGAGATTGAGGAGGTGCCGTGTCCATTGGGCCTTGGGAATTGGTGGGGTCCTCGTCCATCACCCCGTTGCCCATGCCCGGGGGGAAGGGTAGAGGGATGGTCGGGTCCGATGAAACAAAGGTCGCATGCGACGGTAAGGAAATCTCTACGTGTGCCGAGCTGGGCCGGGAGGAACTAATGCCCGTGGTCCTGGCCTGCTGCAGTTGAGGGCTTAGAGTGTGTAGGCCCACGGTGGAGGAAGGCTTTGGAGGAGGAAATGAGTCTAGGCCCGTGGAGGTAGCCTGATCCAAGGAGGAGTCCTTCTGTGGAGGGGTTAAGGAGGCTGGGCTCGTGGATGAAGGCGAGCCCAAGGAAGCACCCAGTAGAGAATGAAACGGCGTTGCCCCTTGTTTTTGTGTGTGATTCCAGAAGCTACCATGTGCGTGCCCCTCTTGTGTCTGTCGTCCCTTCTAGATGATTTACATAAGGATTGACCGTTACTCTGGTCTGTATTGGATGAGACTAGGCCAACGAAGGAGCTAGGAGATACAACCGTTGGGGTGAGGCCTATTGGGGCGGCGAACGACGCAGCTGGGGAGAGGGCCGTGAATCTCAAGCCACGGGAACCAATGTTTAGCGTTTGGGGTGGGCTATCTCGGAGAGACCCGATGGTGGAAGGAGGCGTCTGGCGATTTCGTCGTGCCAATTGCATCTAGGGGCCAAAGGCAGCTGATTGGGGAGGACCGGTGGTAGGTTCGTCACTGGAATCACCTTGGCCTGGCGTGGGTGACGCTTCGGAGGATGTCGTGAAACTGAAGGTGTCTCGGGACGCGATGGGCAAGTGGTGGTACCATGCCCGACCCGGCTGTAGTGGAAACAAATTTGGGGAAGTCCCTCGTACGCCACCTGAATGACTTCCCCGTCGAGTTCTACGAACGATCGAAGAGGAGCGCTGATGTCCAGGGTGACTGCTACGCACGTGAATCGGCCTCGGTAAGTCTGTTGCGTGTTATTGTCGATCTTCACTGTCTTCCCTACCAGATTAACTAGAGCAGTTAGAATTGAGAGATGGTATCTGGCAATAGGGAGTTCGGGGAATCGGACCTAAGCAACGATGTGGGAGATAAGACCTGAGGAGGGGCGGAACTTCGGTGTCCATGGCTGGACCGAAAGGACATGTCCGATGACAATCCATGGACACTGTGTCAAGGTATGAATATAGTCCCTTTATTCCTTGAAGTTGATCAAATAAAAGTCATTCTCTAAGTCTACAATTTTCAGGGGACCAGTAGGATGCCACAAGGTGAGGAGACGATCCCGGAGCATACTGAAGCCCATCTTGCGTCCCAACAGCTTGATCACAATCGCATGAGCCCAGACATTATCTAATTTGCCTCGGAAGGTAGGAGACAGTTCAATGCCTAAGCCATGTGGTCCCTGAATAATGTTGATGTCGCCCTCTTCCAATGTTATTGGGGGCTCTTCGGGCCTGTTAAGGTCGATTGCTTGGTTTACCGGAGTGGATTGACCAGAGACCGCGGCACTATAGCTTAGATGAGGCTGAATTACTAGTTGTTCTATGGGAGGAGGGTCTTCTTCCCTCTCTTGCAATCTGACTTTTTTGGCTGTGTGGACATTCGAATCCATTGCAGGGTGCGTGTGTAGGGTGAGAAGAGAATCTGTAGCCGGAAATGGCGAAAAGTACTGTAGCAGTTATGGTAGCGGTTATTGTAGTAGTTTTCTCTTTATCGTTTGTGTTTAAAAGAGATGGAGAATAGTATTCTTTACTACACTACAGGAAAAAAGCGTGATTATCGACGGAAATTACCGACGGAATACATTAACTTTTCATCGGTAACTTAATTTTTCGATGGTTTTCACCTACGACAAATTTTGTCGCTAAATGCTCGATTAGTAACTTTACCAATGAAATTTTCGTTCTGTCTGAGAATTTACCGACGAAATTTCCATTCCATCTAAGACTTTACCGATGGAAAAAATTGATTTCATTGATATCTATATTGATGGAAAATCATAAATCGTCGGCGAATATTCATAAAAAATGTTAGCATATATCGACGGTTTGTCAATAACCGACGATAATATCGGTCAAAATACAGTCAGAAAGCAAGCTTCCGTCCATAAAATTCCTTAATATTTACTGACGATTTAGCAGAAATCGTCGGTAAATATCTGTTCACTTATCTACAGTTTTAGCAGAAACTGCCAGTAACTAAAAAACACATCCTTGCTCAATTCCCACCGTAAGTATTTTCTTTTTTAAAATATAGATATTAAATTTGATTTGGATAATTTCAGCAACTATAAATTATCTGTGCATTGTTTTTTGATTTTTTATATAGTTAATTTGTTTAAACAGAAAATTAATTAATCATATAAAGGAAAAAAATTTCTTCATTGATAATAAAAACATTCAATTCTACATAAATTCAAACCAAATGACTACAATAATCCCTATTGTGTTGGTGAGCGCAGATGGTATGAGTCTCTACCCCTCCCCTTCAACTGCTCCATGTCATTTTGGAGCTTAGTCATGTACTCTATCATCTGTCAGTCCTCTAAGGTCCTACCCCTCGCCTTCAACTCATCCACCTCATGTCTGAGCTCAGCTATGACATCCATCAATGTGTCCACTGTGGTCTGAAGCTGATTGACTTGATTGGTTTGTGATTGTCTAGTAGATGCTACTGTACTGGACGTGGAGGATTGCGAATAACATCTGTTAGCAAATGAGTCTAGCCCGAAGATCCTTCCACGATTTTCCCTACCACCGACTGCATCAAAATGTGCCTAACTCTCATCAACAGCTTGTTCTCCCTGAGACTCTCGCTGAATTATTTTTTATATTTGATCCTATTAGGAGGCAATGCTTACATTAGTAAGTGATAATTATTAAAAATAAATATTAAAGCATAAATTTCACATACATTCAGTTCTCTACATCGGTTGTTGACGAATGTCACACCGTCATACTTCTTAGTGTGAGTATGCAAAAACAACTAACGAGGTGTAAGCCTTATTCCTATAGACTTTTCCTGCATAACAATAAAATGTTCTAAGTTAAACTAGAATTTATAAAATTTTCGGCAGAGTCTCCTCTATATCTATGATATTGCCCCCTGTTGTGCAAAAAAAATAACTCACCACAGCCATATATGGCACCAGACATTTATATCATGATCATTATCCATCATCACAACATTCACACATCAATTTAAATTGAAAAATAGCAAAGTAAAAAATTAGAATATAAGTGTAATAGTAAGATACTTACAAATCTCTCTGCATGCTTGTAGTGGGTAATTGATCATCCCGTATGAACAGGAAGATTGTCTCCCCCTGGGCCTCCACATCTATTGATCGAGTTACGCCCTGATATAAACATTGCTTCTGGTGATGTTCAGTACTCCTACCAACGACTCCATATGTCCTCAGAAATATAAGGCAGTCGTACACTATCCTTGTGTATCACACCAATAAAGTCACAATAACGTGTACGAGCTCGCCTCTCCCATTAACCGTGTATGACCCCGTTGATACCAAAATTCCAGTAAAATCTTTTCTGAAATTAAAAGGAAAAAATTCGATAACTTCTAATATAATATTATTTATGTATACAAATAAATGAAAAAAGGAAATTATTTGCATATTATACCTCAAACTCTTGAAAGTAAAATGC
Organism: Erythroxylum cassinoides; assembly: GCA_027478405.1. NCBI lineage: Eukaryota > Viridiplantae > Streptophyta > Magnoliopsida > Malpighiales > Erythroxylaceae > Erythroxylum > Erythroxylum cassinoides. The sequence continues at coordinate 12,921 of JANIPM010029859.1, read as the reverse complement.
CTTTATGACCTGAGAGATCTTCTTTTATACATAACTCTCAGGATCAATCCTCTCCTTAAATGTAGATGTCATATGTCTAGAACACGGTCCAGATGATGAAAACAACCTAATAGAAGAACAAATAATTGTATACCATTTGAAAAAATTTAAACCTATAACTTAATTATAAACATATATATATAATGTTTCATGCGATTTCACTTGCATTTGATTGACTATTGTGATATACTTTCTTCCATTAGGTCCCTCAACTCCAGGCAGGCGGTCGTCTCCTTTATCCTCCATAAGGGTATTGGATGATGTATAAGTGATGGATGGTGAAGTATTAGGAGCAGTAGGTGATGACTCAGCTACAACTGGAGGTCATGGAGGTGGAGGTGGTGATTTCGTTACAGCGAGAGACTATGTGGTCCACCCTCATAGTAAGTACCATCGAACATGCCTCTAAACCTGAGCCGCATTATATCACGTTGCCTCTTTGATCCCATATTTCTACTTGAAATTTATTCTTTATTGAATTTTGTTGAAATATAAAGATTTTGTAGTGGTTGTCCAATATTTTACACAATATATGTAATAGGATATAACACACCTGTTGAATATCATATTGAAGTACAAACTTTGAATTCAATTATGAAAATAATTTTAACAATCATAGAACAATAATGTAATTAGTTTGAAGCGGAGTTTAGTGTGTTGCAAAGATCAATCACAATAATATAATTATTTTCTTGGATTCCAAGTGACATGAGAGTTGGTGAAGGTAAATAAGTCCCCGATGGGTGGATTCTCGAGAAGGGTCCTGGCAAGTTCGAACACACCAATGAAAATAGTTAAAGTTCTTCCCTCACGTGTAAGGTTTTGAACACCTTCTTGCAATAGCGTTTCTGCCATTGCTAAACTTGTGGATGAAACGGTACGAAACGGTTTACGTACAACACAATTAGTATAGAACTTACATATTGTCATATTAGATACTCGTTAAACGAATCTATCATGAAAACTCATGCGTACGTGAATGTCCTGACGAACTCTGTGGAATTACCAACTTTTCCAAAGCAACCAATTTCCCTAATCCTTCATCGACCATTGTGTCATTGCTCCCGCCTTCTTTAGCATACATCTCATCTTCGAGATACAAGCAAGCTTAAAACATGTAGTATATACCATCAAATGTGAAAAATATTATATCTTCATAATAGGAAATTAGATGTACATAATAACGAAAGTGACGTTGTTCAGAAGCACACTATACACCTTGAAGCAGAAGATCGGTAATGGAAGGAAAACGATCATTAGTTAAAGAAGTAGAGTTTTTTGCTGCATTGTGTAATCCTTCGGCAGGGATAATTTTGCCACATTCCTCTCGACGGAATGAATTACATCCATCTGGCACCAGATGCCATGTCGACATTCCTTAATGAAGAATTTGAATTAAATATTTGACACAATATATTGAAAAGTTTGAAATGATCTTATTTGTCGAATACAATATTTAAATACAAACACAAATTAATTGCTATCATAACTTAATTGTAAATTACAATCATCTTCATTTTCTGAAGAATAAGAATCAAAATCCAGCTCCTCTTTAGATCTCTGACCCTCGTCCTCCTCTCCAGATGAAATGTCAACATATTGGTTAGATGGATCGTTCAAAGGTTCATTATCATCATATGTGACAAATGCGTTTATAAAATTAGCATCTTTCTAAAACGCTTCACTTTGATTTCTCTTTTCTCCTTTTTCATGTGATTCAAAAACACCTCTAGATTTAACTTTGCAAACTGCCAACCAATTTGACTTATCTCGTCATAAGCTGGGATAAGATATATAACACACTTATTTTGCTTGCATAGTCAACACGAAAGGTTCAAAATGTCTCAATCTTCTTCGGCTCTTGATTTCAGCAAGATTGTATCGGCTATACACTTTTGTTCTAACATTTGGAGTCGGGTCAAACCAATCACACTTAAATATCACAGTTCGCTTAATTGGTAATGCAGGGTACTCAATTTCAAGTATCTCAACAATTTTACCATAGTAATCCATCAATTCGCCCTGTATGAAAACTCCACTATTTATTGTTGCCATGCTATGGCCATGAGATTCTATATGATATTTGTATCCATTAATGAAATACACCATATACGATCTAATAGTTCGCAGAAGTCCCTTAGCAAGATCACAAATTAACTTGTTCTCTATTAGATTTTCGAAGGCCTACATAAAAAGAAATTATCATATCAATGAGTATAATGTTATTTCAATACTTAAATCTTATAATTCAATTATGAGAATATTTGTAAGTGGAAACTTACATATCTCTCAAACCGTCGTGTAAAGTGTCTTCCAACCTCATTATTTACTTTATCTTGTGTGTTGTTTGGCATGATCTCGCGTAACAATACCTCGTATAATCTAAATACATTATTATGTATTTTAGTTATGAACAAGACAAAATTTGAAAACCAATATAAGAATGTTCAACTTACTGCACGAAAGGTTGAACCTCTTGACAATTCAATAAAATGTAATCATGGGCAGCCTCAATTTCTTGCTCTGTTAACATTCTTCTTGTTGCACGTCCATATGCTCGCCCAGGATATGTGAAAATGGATAAGTTACTATCAGCATCACTCGTTCCTCTCCCATCATCATTACAATGAACTTTTCTTTCTCTTGTGTGAACATGTGGCTCAAAATAATGTTAACAAGATGTACTAGCTTCCTTCACTAAATAAGCATTACATATCAAACCTTCAACTCTAGCCTTGTATTTGACATTTTTCTTCAAGTGATGCAAATACCTATATTAGAAAATATGGTTATTACATTTTAATAATTACAACATGTTATTACTTCAATTACAATAATTTGAATTTGAATTATCTCTCAAACGGATACATCCATCGATATTGAACTGGACCAGCTAGTTTTGCCTCGTGTGTTAAATGCACAGGTAAATGCTCCATACAATCTAAGAAGCTTGGAGGAAGAATTCCTTCTAACTTGCATAAAATTACGAGAATCTCCCTTTCTAGTAGTTCCATGTCAGTGAACTTGATCTCGGATGATGTTAAACTTTTAAAAAACAGACTTATTTCTGTTATCACTTCTAAAACCTTATTCGATAACGACTCTCGAAATGCCATTGAAATTAGCCTTTGTATAAACACATGATAATCATGACTTTTCAACCCAAATAATTTGTACTTCCTCATATCTACACATCTTGCTAAGTTTGACATATAATTATCAGGAAACTTTAGACTTTTCAACTATTCACACAATATTTCCTTTTGCTTTTTGTCTAAAGTGTAACATGCTTTCGGTTATTTATTAGTACGAAGACCCTTATGTAACTCATTCTTTCTATAAAAAAGTTGTAAATCTGCTCGTGATTTTGCATTGTCTTTTGTCCTCCCTTCAATGTTCAATATAGTATTGAACAAGTTGTCAAAAAAATTCTTTTCAATATGCATCACATCTAGAATATGACATATCAAATTACTTTTTCAATATGGAAAATCCCAAAAGATGCTTCGTTTTCTCCAATCAAAGCTTTTACTAATGCTTGTATTAACTTCATCAACTTCAAATTCTGTAACTTTCAGCAAGCCTAATTGATAGATCTCCAGCAAAATCTCTTCACCAGCTTTGTAAGGGGGAGGAGGTATTTTTACCATCCTATTCTTAATGAACTTTTGTTTATTACGTCTAAATGGATGATCTGGAGGAAGAAATTTTTTGTGATTGTCAAACTAACAAACTTTGCCCCCGTTTGGAAGAGGCATTAGAATCGTTGCCATAATAAGGACAAGCTAGTTTTTCGGTTGTGCTCCATCCAGCCAACATGGCATATGCCGGAAAATCACTAATGGTCCACATCAATGCCGCTCTCAAAATAAAATTCTGTTTTAAAGACACATCATATGTCTGAATAGCATATTCCCAAAGATGCTTCAATTCTGAAATCAATGTTTATAAGAAAACATCAATTTTATGCTTCGAATTTGAAGGGCCTGACACAATCACTGTCAAGAACATATATGTGTCCTTCATACATATCCATGGAGGCAAATTATAAAGAGTTATTATGATTGGACATGATGAATATTGCTGGCCAGATTGCCCAAAAGGTTGGAATCCATCCGTTTATAATCCCAACCTTACATTTGGACTTTTAGCTGCAAACTCAAGATAGGTATCGTTAAAATGTTTCCATGCCAATGCATCTGAAGGATGACTCATAATTCCATCTTCCTATTTGTGTTCATTATGCCATCTCATGTGAGATGCATTAGCATCAAAAGCATATAGTCATTGAAGTCTCGGAGTTAGCAGGAAATAGTACATCCATTTCTAGGGTTCTAATTTCTGTTTTATTAAACGCTTTCTAGGCTTGAACCTTGTTTGACTATAAAATTTGCACTCTTCTAATTCCACATCATCTCCCCAATACAACATACATCCTAATTTATAATAATCAATCTTCTGAACAGGCAAATCAAGACCCCTAATAAGTTTCTTCATATTGTAAAAATTATCAACCATTGTATGATCAAGAGGCAATGATTCATTATACCACTCAAGAATTTTATCAAAACTACGGTCCGAAATATGCCCTTCAGACTTTATGTTCAATATTCGAGCAATTGAAGACAACTGGGTCATTGTCTCATAATTTGGCCATTAACTTTTGGTCTCCTGACTGTAGTAAATCACAAAACTTTTTTGCATATGGGTTAGGTTCTTCTCCAAGATTTTCCATATTTTCATCAAAGGTATAACCGCTTGCATCATAAATCATTTGCTTGTACAGATTATCAGTAGCTAACTCATAATTTGTTCTAAATGGAATCCCCCCTTTAAACTCATTGAAGATGACAGACGATTATGCGTGATTACCCCTTTAAGTACTACAAATGTCAAGTTCCCCATATCGTGTCCACTCAAAATAATTGGGGACAAACTCTTTCCTCAGCAAATGCCCATTAACCTCATCAATAGGAAGGAAACATCTGTGTTTGCACTTTTTACATGGACATGTGATCTTTGACCTATCCATATATGCAGGTTAAGAACATGCATAATGAATAAAACCTTCAACTCCAGCAACAAATTCAGGATTAATGTAACCATCAAGTGTTAATCGTCTATACATCCAAGATCTATCAACATAACTCATTTATGCACAACCGTTAATTAACAACAGTGAATCATGAATTAGTTTCGTTCATGTTTGTCAAATATTACTTCACTTGCATCTAAGATAATACTTATGAATCAAGACAACAAGTTCTCGTTGTGACTCCTAAGGTCCTCATATTTTTCACCTGTAAGCCTTACAGGAGCAATCATCACGGGTTATGCGTTAAGGTTTATGGGTTTAAATCTAAAAAACAAACCTATCTTGAAGATCGAACATATATGTTTGTAATCAAATATGTTAGAAGATTACTAATATTATAAGTCCTATATTAAATATGTACTCGTGTCAAATATAATAAGTATTCATTCCAATATGAATACTTATTTTAATAAATTGTGTTAACATATAGGCAGTTTTGAAAAGATGTGTGCAAAAAATTTTGACATAAAAAGCAAAGAGAAGCTAAACTTGCACGGAATAAGAATTAATGAAATAACGGATTGACATATTAAGGTAATTGGAACTATGGTCTAAGTCAAACTCATCTTATATTAATTCAATGATAAACAAAAGTTCATATCCCAAGCAAGTTTCACATCGTGCAAGTCATATCAATTAAAAATGCAAGAAGTTCAGATGGGAAGTTCATACCACAAACAAATAAACCAAGAGCACGAAAACGTAGTAAAAAAACAAAATCACTTACCTCAACCAACACGCAGAAGGATCTTCCTGAAGTACGTGAAGGAAGATGACGACGACGGAGCTAGAATGAAAAATATAGAAACTGATACAAATGTCATTAAAATGTGTGAAAATTCACTGTTGACATTGTCACATCATATACGAAAATAAATGTCATTTGAATACCTACGAAAGCTTCTCTTCAATCTCCTTCAAAGTATAAATACTGGTAACAAATGAGTTTCTATAGAAAGAGGGATATATTAAAACAATTGCCATGAAATATTATAATCAATGAAGGTCATTAACTATACTCAAATAATTCAACCATATCCTCAATAATTTGTATAATTATAAGTCTCCTCCACAATAAGATCATAAGTTAATACTAAGGAGCTCTTGTTTAAATTAAAAAATGGTTGTCACATTTTACGAAGACCCTATTGAAAATTTGACAGAATTTTTCCTATAAAATGGACATCTCCCTTTTGAAATAAGGGCCCCCTGCAATAAAAATACACTTCTATATTGACCAGCAACTACAACTCAAATTGGGTCTCCAAACTGCATGTTTGTTCTTAATTTAGTCCATTAATAGAGACATTAAAGTTGGGCTATTTTTGGAACAAATCAAAGTTCAAGAATTTAATCGCAACTTTAATTAACACTTAAATAAATAATAGTTTATCAATATAATACAACTTTTATAACAAAGTTAGTCTGCTATGTTTATCTCCCCCAATACATATTGTTTGTTCTCTCCTCATTACAATCTAAATAAATCTTCACAACCCCAATTGATAAGTTACATAATCCAAAATTGGACTCCATGAGTTTGATCCACTTTAGTTAGATTAATTATCAAACTCTTTATACTTAGGAAATAGATCAAAATATTTCCTAATCCTTAATAAACTCTTAACTATGAAATCCATCACTAATAGCTCAATTAAAAAAATTTCTAATATTCTCCCCTTTGAGTAATAATAATTATCATTAGTTTTAGAAACAAAAGAAATTGGATCAAGAAAAGATTTAATAAGAAAACTTTATTGATGTATCTTTTAGAAAATAATTTGATCCAAAAGTAAGTTAATGTCCATCATTTTGTGCACTAAGACTTTTCGTACTAAAAAATATTAAACGAATATGCCAATATGTAATATAGTTTCAGTATAGTTACGTATTCTTAATAAACATACCAACATGAATGACAAAATAAATTGTAGTAATATATAGTGATATCTTTATTATTTGATTGTGCCACGTATTATTATCGGTCTTCATTTCTCACTTGATGCTAAATTACAAAAAGAAATTTCCTTTATGAGATGAAAATCTTATATGCTCTTGTGTCTTAAGAATACCCGTTTATACTTTGAAAATTCTTTTATATCATGAGCCATGGAAATAAGACTTAATATTAACTTTATATATATCCCTATGCTTGTTTTGATTAAATTACTTAAGATTAACACATATTTTAAGAATGTGTATCTTTATGATACTGTATGAAATAATGCATACAAAAATCAATAATCTTTATTACTATGCAATGATGATCATCATATAATAAATGATGCAATTCAATTACATTAACTGAAAACTTATATTGGAGTCAAATTAAAAACTAGGCTAATTATTAGCATAAAAGGCTTTAGCATACTCATGTTAGTCACATTTCCCTTATAAACATTAAGGCATAGTGCTTTAATTGGTGGATTAACCTTTAATTAGTGGATTAAGTAACATATACTTAGTCCTAATAATGTCTTATATAAGTTTTATAACAATCAAACATTTGACTTCTAAATGGTTAAAACTTATGGTATTCTTTTTGTTTTTACTAAGTTACATTATTTAATTGTTATCACAATACAAAAATATGGATATACATTTTTAATCAACTAAAAAAAATCCCCAATGAGATTTCTTCATCATTCAATTTGTGATGCATCTCCATAAAGTCAATATTGTGACACTTGGCTTGGTGATATCTAAATATAATAAAATCTAAGTACGTATAAACTATAAGGATAAGATTACAATCTTTTATGTATGCTAGTATATAATTTTTTGTGCCATTTAAATACCTTAAATCTTGCTTGAATACATTATCTAATAGATTACTCCATTATAAGAACAAGACATAATAGAAAAAGTACAGAGTTTGTTAAATTTAATTCATCAACCTTTATCACACCACACCACAATTCTTAAATTGATGATATAAAAAATTATATTAAAATACATGACTTAAGTTAAATTACAATTTATAATGGGTCACAATTCTATTAAGTAGGCTTGAAAAAGATTGACAAATGGGTTTGAAAACTTATAGTATGATTAATAATATAGCATCTATTCTAAAAAAAATCATCTGTTATATGCATACATTTCATCGAACACATGATATGCTGAAAATTTTCATCCTTAACTATTAACAAAATCACAACAATTTTTCATTATTTACCATCATCTCTAGTAGTTTAGACAGCAAGCCATCAAATAATAACAACCAAAACCATTGGAGCCAACCCATTGTTAAGAATAAACTCAAAATTTTCAAAAAATTCATCCACGAACAACCACACATCGATAGTAGATGAGGTAGGAGAAGATGGCCATACCTTCACGAAATCCATCAGAGAATACGACTCCTCACCCCAGAGATGCAGCAGCTCGATGGAGGGCAGACGATGTTGGATGCGGGAGCGACAGCCGAAGGAGGAAGAAGACAGGCACGTGTGGGGGGGTTGCATTTTAATTAAACCAAAACGACGTTGTTTGGTTCAGTTAACTTAAACAATATCATTTAGTTTAAATCCAAATGACGTCGTTTTGATTAACTGATAAACGTTCTGCTACAGCTAAAAACGATGTCGTTTGGCTTTAAACCAAACGACGTCGTTTTGGTTAACTAATAAACCTTCTGTTGCAGCTAAAAATGATGTCATTTGGCTTTAAACCAAACGACGTTGTTTTGGTTAACCGAAAAATGTTCCGCTACTGCTAAAAATGATGTTGTTTGGCTTTAAACCAAACGATGTCGTTTTGGTTAAGTTAAAGTATTACGTTTCAGTGACAAACGATGTCGTTTGGTTTCAAACCAAACGACTTCATTTTGGTTAACTTTAAACCATCCGTTTGAAACCAAAATGACGTCGTTTGGTTTTAAACCAAATGACATCGTCTTGGTTCCAAACGATGTCATTTTGGTACGCAAGAAAACGTTCTCCTTGCAGACATAAAGCGATGTCATTTTGTTCTCAATCAAAAGCGACGTCATTTTGTTACAATAAAAAACCTTGAACTTTTGAGTCGGGAAGATGACGCTTTTACCGACGACAATTTCCGTCGCCAAACCACCATTTTATCTTTTCATTTTTTTGGACAATTTTACAGACCGATATAAGATATTTGTCGGTAATTACCGACATTTTCTTTTTCGTCAATAATATTCCATCGCTATTTTAGACTTTTCTTGTAGTGTATGAAAATAATTATCATATCATTCTCATAATTTTATAAACTAGTACAATAAAGTATATGTTGATACAGTTTCTTTAACTAATTATCAAACTTTAAAGGTTTTTTATGATATTAAAATAAAATAAACTTTTTAGAAGTAGCAATCTTTTGTAATTACTTTATAATTATAATACATCATCATCATCATCACACTCAGTCCGAAGTCCTGCAATGAAATGGAGTTTGGAGAGGTCTGATAGTATGTAGCCTTATCCCTATATTATAGAGAGATTGTTTCCGATAGACCCACATACAGATGTGACAATAAAAAAGTGATGTAGAATAAAAGAGTAAATAAATAAAAACTGGCATTATACAAAAATCAGTAAATAAAGTTTTAAACAATAAATAAGGAAATACCTGAAGTAGACCAGATCTGCTAGGACCTTACAAATTGCAAAGACCGACTCTTTTTATTGCTAGTTACGCTAGGAATCTTCACTAAGAGACCCTGCAGATATGACAATCCTACGATTTTAGACTGAAATCTTTTTGCATCTACGAGTCGTAAGTTTTGGCCAAGACTTTCAGGTCATGTGCGAGGACTTTAAAGGGTGTCGTTTACCCTGATCCGATTATGCCAAACCTTCCTATTTCTAGCCACTACTTCAGTAAGGGCCAATTCTGACATATCATTCCTGATCACTTTCCTCCAGTTCTTGTAAGGCCTTTGTTTTCTCCTCTTGTAGCCAGAATTTTATTTAATAACTAGTTAGTTTCCTTCAATTCTATCTATTAAAGTTACGGGTGATCTCTATTTTCAAAGGTTCTCTTTTTTTTTATGGGTATCTAACTGGCTAGCAGTTTGTAAAAGTAATATTTTTCTTTAGTATTTCCTCATCTTTTCCTGTTGATATTCTAAAAGGATAATTCAGCATTTTTAATTTTTAATTTGTTTTTTAAATATTGATAATAAATTGTGAAAATTCAAATAATAAATGTCTAAGTTTCTTTTAAGACCCAATTTTAATATGATCATAATGCTTCATTAATTCAGAGTGCTCTTAAAAGAATACCTATCTTAATATTAAATAGACTTGATGATTGAACTTGATTTAGTTTTAAAAACTTTATATTATTTAGAATTAAACTTGAACTAATTTGCCTTTAGTGTTAAAATGAGTTGAATCAAATCTAGTTAGAATATGCAAAATTTACATATAATTAAATAGATTTGTATTGATTTAAGTTTAAAGTCTCAAAACTTCAATCCATTTAGCAATATATAGGTTTATGTTAAATCTAGCCCAAAATAAAAAGTTCTAATAAGAATATGTCCATTTGTTAACATGTATAGTCTATACTAGAGTTGATTGGCCTAATACAAGATCCATATAGTGGCATCTAGGAGATCAAAGTGAAAGAGATTAATGAGTTCAAACTTTAGTATTTAGGGTATTTGAGGTAATAGAATGATATAGGTGCCTAGGTTATCAAGGAACTTATACATCAAATTGTACAGGTAAAGAAGATCAGTGATAAGATTTTATCCTTAAAGATTGTGGTAAAAGATATTCTCAAGATGGTGCGTGCTTATGCACCCCAAGTAGGGTTGGAAGAACAACTTAAACGTTAGCATAGGAGGACAAAAATCACTTGTTTTTTGTTCGCGAATACTCCAAAGCTGTGTAGAACACAATCTTATGCATGCTGGAAGCTGCAGATTTAACTATGAATGGGAGAACACTCTGAATTGAGTGATCCACTGGTACCATGACAATCCTATTCTTCCCAAAGTAGCATTCATCACTACTATATACATGTTATGGAAGGAACGAAATAATAGAATGTATAAACTAATTGATGAAGGCAAGCACAAGTTGGCAAATAAAATCGTCAATTGGATCCAGGCAATTATCATTACCAAATGAGCTGATCTTTAGTTACCTCCCATCTGTTATCAAATATGATGTGTTGTAGCGTAAACAGGGCCTATTTTGTGTATGCATTTCTATTGTAATCCCAGGAATGCGGACGATGAGTGAGTTAGAATAGAGATCTAACTCACAGAGGTAGGTAATAATTTTGCTCTTTTTATCCCTTTTTATGTTTTTCTTTTCTTTATTACAAACATTTGATTTCTAAACTTAGAAGTATAAAATATAAATTTCAAGATTAAAAATTTTATTTTTAATTAAAATATCCTTCCTCTTAAATTTTAATTACAAAGTAAGGACAAAAACTTTAATTACACGCCATATAAACATTAATAGGCTAATAAAATATAACTGAAATGATAATTTAATTTAATTCATAAATTTTACTTGAATTAATTTAATTTAATTGATAATTATAATAAATTATTTTTGTGTTAAATTTAATTAATTTGATATGAATTTAAAAATTGAGTTACTTTATCATATAAGTAGCATTTGATTAGTTTATATATAATATTTATGTCACATATATTCTAACATTATTTTTAACTGAAATCTAAAAGAAGGGATTGTTCTAAAAATAAAAATTATTTGAATATAGTAGAAGAAGTTGATACACATACATTAGATGAAAGAGTAGTTTATGAGTCTTCAGATAGCAATGGAGAATTTAGAACTTTTGACAATAATGAGACACAATCTCTTTTAAAAATATAATTTTGATTTTATTTTAAATTTTATATTAGACTTAGATTTAGTTTAAACTATTAGATTTGATTTATTATTAGCTCATTATATAATAATACATATTAATATTTTTATTTCAATAAAATATTTTATTTTTCTTTACTTTATAATTTTTATTTCTTAATCATTATATATTAATTTAATATCAATTAAATCTTTAAATCTTATACTTTTTCTTTTAACCGTCTATTAAACTTTATCAAAGTCTGACTTTGGTTTGCATCTTTTATCGAGTGTACGAAACAACTCTAGATTGAGCCAAAATTGACGTTTCTGCAAAGAGTTGACCCGTTTGCAAAAATTCTTAATGTTAAATTTTTGTGTTACACACTGTCAGCGCTAGGTTCATTTCTGTGGAATAACATTTGCTTATTTTCTGATTAGATTCCCATAATCTGAGCACGGTAGAAGTTTTCGACCTGCTTTCAATGGCTTCTTGGTGCTATCATGTCTCACCCAATCCCCAGTAGTCCTACACTCATTAGAAGACAGATAGGACCAACCTTCATCTCTTATGTTATCAATATACCATTTGTAGATCCACTGCATCTTTTCTTTGTCTTACAAGTAAGCCAAAATAAAACAGGGACTCTTAGAAACTTGTGCTCAGATGGGAGAGAGCATAGAAATTGATGTAGATTTGGTAGATAAGCTAGGACAAACTGAAGTGAATAACACGTTAATACAAGACTTATTATACGATATATAAATGCATAAGAAGGGGGGGTTGAATTGTGTATTTCCCTTTTCTGAAAATCCTTCAAAAACGTTTTGTTAAAAAAAACTTGTTCTTTTCTCAAGAACTACTGAAAATTAAAGTTATAAAATGTTTTTCAAAAATTTGTTTAAAAACTAGTAAGATCTAAACTTTGAAAGATAAGAGAGATAAAGGTTGAGAGAAGTTGACATAGTAATTTTTATACTGGT
>JANIPM010027547.1:0-21098 GCA_027478405.1 Erythroxylum cassinoides | reverse complement strand
CATATTGAAGTACAAACTTTGAATTCAATAATGAGAATAATTGTTACAGTGATAGAACAATAATATAATTTGTTTAAAGCTGAGTCTAGTGTATTGCAGAGATAAATCACAATGATATAATTATTTTCTTAGATTCCAAGTGATATGAGAGTCAGTAAAGGTAAATAAGTCCCCGATGTCTGGATTCCCAAGTAGGGTCCTAGCATGTTTAAACGTACTAATGGAAATAGTGAAAGCTCTTCCCTCACGTGTAAGGTTTTGAACACCTTCTTGCAACAACGTTTCCACTATTGCTAAACTTGTAGATGAAACTATTTACCTACAACACAATTAGTATAGAACTTACATATTGTCAGATTAGAGAATCGTTAAATGAACCAATCTTGGAAACTCATACGTATGTGAATGTCTAGACGATCTTTATGGATTTGACGAATTTTCCAAAACAACCGATTTCCCTAATCCTTTATGGACCGTTGTGACATTGCTCCCACCTCTATCGGTATACATGTCATCTTCGAGATTCAAGCAAGCTTAAAACATGTAGTATATACCATCAAATATGAATATATATAATATAGCTTCATAAATGAAATGAGATGTATATAATAAGGAAAGTGATGTTGTGTAGATGATATTAAACACCTTGACGCGGAAGATCGGCCATAGAAGGCAAAGGATCATTAATGAAAGGATTGGAAATTTTTGTTGCATTGTTTATTCCTTCAACGGGGACAATTTTGCCATATTTCTCCCATCGGAATGAATTACTACCATCCAGGACCAGTCGCTATGTCGACATTCTTGAATTAAGAAATTGAATTAAATATTTGACACAATATACTGAAAAGGAAACATTCTTTGTTGAATAAAATATTTAATTACAAACACAAATTAATCGCTATCATAACATTTTCTTACGAATTTAGCGATGGACCTTGCTACTGCTACTAAACAAATATTTCTAGATGACATTATCGACGGATATACTACTTTTTTCGGTAATTGGCTACAATTTCTTTACCATCGGTACCTTTCCGTCGCTAATTCAAACTTTTCTTTTAGTGAATTTTATGTTTTTATTTAATAATAGTAATTTGAAATTCCTTATAAAATGTTTGATTTTTATTCTTTTTTATGGTTCAAACTTCTTTGAGAGTTTGAACATGATAAACATGTCATGGTTGATTTTTTTAAATTAAAAAAATATTCATAAAAGCTAAGCTTAAACTTCCTTATAATGGCTCAATCATTTTTGCTACAGCAAATGAGAATAGGCAGATAAGATAACAATAGGAATTCATAAAGTCACTTATATATATTCCAAGAAGCTCTCATCATTGAAGTTACTTTCATCCCTTCACCATTATCTAATACAATTGACAATTTTTTCTACTAAGATGTGCTTTTTTACCTTAGCTTTGTTGTAAATTCTTAAGTTATTTTTTCTCTATATGTCATAAATGGAGTAGCAAAAAGCAGTTTTAAAGACAACCTTATCCTACTTTAGGAAGTATATAATTTTGGTGGACCATTTTAGTATATTTAGCCGGTCCTTTTCTTGGTAGTAAGCTTATATCTAATGTTGAATTCTAGCCTAAGTAATTTGTGAATAATTGCATTGGAAGTATAAGTGGCTAATACTTAAGAAAGGCATTACACAATATATAAAGAGGATCTATATTACCAAACCATCTATCTTTAGTTCTGAGTCTCTGACTTTAGGTACAACAGTTTTGGTCCAAATTAGACCAAACTATGGGCACTTAATTGAGTGAGGTCTATGTATATATAAGCAGGAGGAATTCGTGAAGTTCCTAGAGCTATCCCTTTTCTAGCAGATTTTGTCTTCCTTTTGTGAAGGATTATGTTGAGGTAATAGATCTATTATGCTATTGGATCCTCTAAAGTTATAGGTCCAATTTCCTCCTTAAATAATGGAACTCACTTTAGCTTTCAAAAAAATTCTTGTTGCCAAGTACATCATATTATTCCTTTTAAGAGAAGGACTGAAATTAGTCCAATTATCAACACATAAGCAGGTATTGCTCCCATTCCCCTCGTGATATTTGATTAGGTGGTAAAATTGCTCCCTTATTTTTAGCATTTAAATAGGGCATCATGATTACTCTCTCGAAATGATAAGCTTCCAAAAACTAATATCACTTAAGTAGTACTCACTGATCCAATTTGACCATAAAGCTTCCTTGTTATCGAGTAATTTGTACACTCTCTTAGCTATAAGAACATTATGCATAATTATAATTGAGACTAAATCAAGGCCTCCTTCCTGTTTAGGGAGACATAGTTCCCCCCACCTTACTTTAGCTCTACTTGAATCATTAGATTTTCCTATCTAGAGAAAGTTTTTGATGCATCTCTCTAGCTAATTATTTCCCTTGACATACAAAGATGAGCACTTTAATGTATATTAAGATTTCTTAATAGTGAAGAGATTAGTTAAAGTCTCCCAGCTATGGATAAAAATCTATTCTGCCATGCATTGATTCTAGATTTAAAAGTCTCTAATAATGGGATGCAATATGCATATTTGGGTTTTTTTTGTGGTGATGGTCACTCCTAAATATTTAAAAGGAGGATGATGATGAGTCGAACCAGTTATTCCTTTGAGTTCCTCAATTTTTTGAATATCTAAGGAAAGATAAAATCAATCTTTTAGTAATTGATGTTAAGACCTGGCATAATTGAAAACTCCTTTAGAATTTTCATGAGGCAATTAAGAGAATATGAATCAACACTAGAAAAGATCACTAGATCACCAGAAAATGATAAATGACTGATATTTAACCCTCTATACTTGTGATGAAACATAAAACTACAATTCCTTAAGTAAAGATCTCAATCATTCTGGATAAAACCTCAATGACCAATGAAAGGACCCATCCCGGAGTTCCCCTATTGGAACCTAAGTGGAGCCCTCCCGATGAACCCATAGTAGCCTTCCAATCGATATTTTACTCAACTGAAGGGCTCCCGCAAAGCTAAGTCATTTAACTATTAAAAACCTTTTATACTTCAACTTTTACAAGTGCAGAAAATAGTGAGAACTTTTTTTTCAAAATGTTTTATTAAAAATTCAGCAGAATAACGACTGCTTTTCTAAGATTTCCAAATCTCAAAAACCTGCATAACATATTTTAAAACACTTCAATATTTACAACAATTTCTTAACTACAAATTATGGACTTCAAGTCCACTCACAAGCAACCCCAACAAATAATTCTCAACAGCCACTATAATAAACTTTTAAAAGCTAAAACATATTCATGCATTTCATTTAAAAGCTTTTAAACATCCAGTCTTTACACAATTATACATAGAAAAATGATACAAGCACAACAACACCCGATAATAAAACTAATCTTGAGGCAAAGTCCTAATTACTGCAGCACATGTACACATACCTGAGGTGCGTTATTTAAAATCATAAAAATAAGGGTGAGCTAAATGAGCTCAGTAAGTGTAATAAGTTTATAAGAAATTTGAACTTTTCGTAACAATATAACTACAATATTCCATACAATCATAAGGCTCATGATAAAATATTTTCCATAACAATTTATTCATGCATCATCAAATCTGGTAATAACATAACATTTCATAAAACAAAATTTCAATTTTTTTGAAAAACTATTTCGAAATGGTTTTTGAAATTAAAATCATCATATAAAAGTTTCCATTTCCCATTTTCCTTAATCAATAAACAGTGGTGGCAATAAGTTTTCCCAATTTCCTTAATCAATAAATAGTGGTGGCAATAAGTTTTCTGACAACTTTAATACTGAAAATAAGCCAACCACTAGCATTAGTACAAATACGGTACCTCTCAAATCACTTTTAACTTAAATAGTTGCGACATTACTATTTTCATAACTTTCCTTACTCAACATAGCCCACCACAAGTTTCTTTACCATATGGCACACTAGGCATAAAGTTATGGAGTTGGCTTTGCATCGCTTACCTATGACTAGTTAACCACTATTTACGGAGCTGGTTTTACATCGCTTACCCCTAACAAGTTAACCACTATAGACCGGTAGTTACAGAGCTGGTTCTGCTTTACTTACTTGTAACAAGTAAATCACTATAAACCAGTAGTTATAGAGCTAGTTTTGCATCACTGACCAGTAACAAGTCACGGAGCTGGTTCTACATCGCTTACTCGTGACTACTTAACCACTATTCATGGAGCTGGTTCTACATCACTTACCCGTAATAGGTTAACCGTTATAAATATATTAGTATAATAACATGTATAAAGCCTATCAGTTTACAATAGGCAAAAGCAACTCTTACATTTACGTCTCATCTTATTTTCTAAATTAAGTATGGGAGGATTCCTAATTGAATTATTTCAATGTAACTCCCTGTCATATAAAATCTAACTTGTAAAATATCATTTGCATAAAACTCAGTTTAAATATCCATTTCATGATCAAATGAAAATCATTTACATAAACTCAATTTAAATAACACTCACACATCATCAATTCTTTTACAAATAAATTAAGTATATAAAATAGTTAAAATATACTCACAGTTTTGCACACTTATCGCCAAGCACACTCACGCGTTTGATGACTCTCCTTTACTTACACAAAACGCATTTTGCTTAGGCATTTATTTCCAAATTAGGAAATAAGGCATTAAAACTATATATTTAGTTTAACCGAAAACAAGATTTGCATCTAATTGTGTAACATGCATGCCAATCATATTTTTGCTTACCTCTATAAGCTAACCTGTTAATCACCATTTCTAAATATAACTTTAAAATTCACTTAAATACCATATTTTATCTTAACTTACCAATTCCTTCAAAACACAATATCACCCAATTTAATTCACCATATCACAATCTTGCATGATGAATGACGGTTATGACCTACATCTAGAATCTATACCTCCACCTGTTCCTTAATTTTCACATAGTAAACATTTAAATTAGGTTTTGAGATCTTTTAGCCCTATGTCTCTAGTTTCCTACATCATAAAAAATCATGCCATTTCAACTTCTAAATCCTAAAAAATGTACCAAATATCACAAGATCTTTCAACACAGGAGCAGTATAAGGCTACCACTTTCGATCTCAAAATTCAATATCATTTATCCCGAATTATATCTAGGTATCTTCTATAGATTTTTAGTACTATGTCTTTGGTTTTAGCTTCTATTGGAATCACTCAATGTGGAGGTCTTTAAGCCGAGTTATGGCTAAAACATTGGGACTAGTTCGAACTAACCTAAGATAGAATTATATTACACGTTCCTCTCTTGTCATATTCAATTAATTCTATGTAAAGAAACACCAAAGTAACACTAAGAAACCACTTATCTTAAACATACCTTTCTCACTCAAAACAAACCTATAAAAATTAGAAATTTAGGTTAGGAAAACTTACCACTTTCTTTCAATCTTTTGGACAATTGAAGAATATTTAGTCTTGATCAAGCTCTCTTCAAATTGTGCTCCAAAACCTTCACTTGCACTCTCCATTCACTCTTACGATTATGTTTAAAGAATGAAGCAAATGTTGCTTTTATACTCATTTAATGGATTACACATGTCCCCTTCTTATATGTCGTCACTAATGACTCATCAAACACATGTCATCATTTTATTGGTCATCTTTAATCACTCATCAATTCACTAATATCATGTAAAAAGACCAAATTGTCCTTAATTAGTACAAAATACCAAATAACCCTTTAATGTATTTAATTGATCAACTAACTGAATTAAATCTCGAAAACATTCCAAAACTATCTTATTTTCAAATTAACCATGAAATACTATAATCAATGTCAATACTTAGTGATTGGATGCTTTTAAAAATTTTGAACGGGTTTAATATCATCAATACCCATTATTTTATAAAAAGGGCATTTTAGTTCGATAATTTGGATCACCCAAATTCTATTCAAACAACGTCTATTTTGACCCGTTTCAATTCCTATAGAATCCAATCCTAATTATAGAGCTTTTCATCATATTTTGAAATTATTTGATAACTTTTTGATTTCCCGTAAGAATTTTCGAATTCAATCAAGAAATCACTAAATGTCACTAAAATCATCCACATTTCATTCAAAAGTATCACCTAAATCTATAAAGCACATTTTGGGGCTTTTAAAACTCATTCGGACTCATTTTGTAGCTTTTCAGAGTTTTTGAAAAATTTTCAAGAAATCTTCGGTCGAGTCCAGAACCATCTCTGATCTATCCGTTAACTCCGTTATAACCCCAATAATACATTAAAACGCTTAAATTACTCTAGTATACTATAAATAGAGCATGATCTATAAAATGTGTGTACAACACATTACACAGTACAATCATCGAACTAGGATATTACAACCAAGGTGAAAAGATAAGGGAAAGAGAATCTCCCTGTCTAATGCCTTTAGTCCCCTTAAATATCTTGAAGGGATTCCTGTTAATTAAATGCTATAGGATGTTGAAGAGATGGACTCCTTAATCTAGTTCACAACTACACTTAGGAAATAAAAAACAACTAGGCAGCTGATGATCAAATCCTAGATTGTATCAAAAGCTTTTAAGAAGTCCACCTTTAATGCATAACTATTAATTGGTCTTTTAGAATCATAGTCTTTCATCAACTCTTAAACTAGTAGGATATTATCACTAATTGATATGTCAGCTATGAAAACACCCTAGACTTCCATAAAATATACTAGCTAGGACTTTGCAAATCAATTTATAAGAAGTGTTACAACAAAAGATGGGGAGATAATCTTTTATGGAGCTTGGGTTTGAGAACTTGGGGATAAGATGTATGTTTTATTCATTTCCTTCAACAACTTTGAGGTTGAGAAAAATTCTTGGATTGATTCCACCAGTAAATTTCCGGTGATATTCCATGTAGCTTGGAAAAAGCATGCACTAAATCCATCAGGTCCTAATGCTTTTAATGGATTCAAGTTGAATAAGGATTGTTTAATCTATTGTTAGTGATAAGACTAATCAGGAATTCTTTTATTTACATATTGATCTTGTCTTTGATAAACAGGTTAAGATTCTAATTTCGATTTTCACTATTTGCTTTTGGTCATAATTAGCTCTTGAAATGTTCCAAAATAATTGCTATTATCTTCTCCTTATCTGAATGAGCGACTGCATTACCATCCTGAAGCAATAAAATTTTATTACTGCTTTTGCAATCAAAAATGAAATTATGGAAGAATGTGGTGTTAGATTTCTCCGCTTTAAGCCACTGAATCTTAGCCTTTTGCTTTATAATGGAATTGTGCATTGATAGAGCTGAGTTGTAATCGTTAAGTTTAGCATATTCAAAAGCCCTAAGGCTCATGCTGTAAGGGGAATTATAATAATCCTCCTAAGGCTTTCTAGGTTTTTCCTTGGTAAGTAGCTGATTCAAATCAGATCTTGAGTTGATGGTTTTTGTAAACTCTTTTAGTCCTTCCTTGACTATTTTGAGTTTTCTCATCAGCTAATAAGCCTTGTGACGACCACTCACTTTTAAAGCCCAACTTGTTCTTACCATTTCCTCAAAGCCCTCTTTATTAGTTAGACAACTAAAGAATCTGAATGGGACTTTTGGGATTATTTTTGCACTTAGCTTTTATATATGAATCTTTGAGTGATTAGATCATACTGGTTCACCAAGATATGCAAAGGAGTTGGGAAAATTTGTGAGCCAAAATTGGTTGATCATGGTTTTATCTAATTTTTTCCTAATGAATAACATTCCCTTTTTTTTGTCGTTCAAAGTGTAAAATTGCCACAATATCTCAGATTAACTATGCCAAGGTGATGAATTACTTCCTTCAGGTCCTTCTCTATACCTCTCAACTAAACTCTATTCCTTTCTGCTTCCAAAGGGGCTACTAATACCATAGTTTGGCCCTTTGAAATATAAAGCTTACTGCATATACTATAGAAACATCAGACAATAAAGGGGACTTTTCCAGACAACAAGAAATATCTATGAGTTTATATGACTAACTAATGTTCTGAATTTTTATTCTTTCTGATTTGTAAGCAATAACAATTATGCCATTATAATGATGAGTATGGTTTGAGAAGATCTTCCAATCAACCCCCAAAAAACTAAGGTAAGTATGAAGGTGGTTAGCCTTTATTTTTGTGTACAATAAGCCTAAAATCACTGGCTTCTTTTCTAAAACAATCTCCTTAATAAACTATCTCTGGCAGGGTTATTCATCCCTTTATCATTTTAGATCAAAATAGTCATAGGGTAGAAAGATTATACTAGAGTCTACTATTCTTGCTTTTTTCCTCCCATTTCCTTCTAATGATAAAGATGGTCTTCAAGTCCTCAAATTTTTAACTATTACTCTTAAACTAAGTAGGTTCAACAACCTCAATATTTAATATTTCACCTTCAGGAGGCTAAATATACAATTCAAGTTCCTGACCAATTATCCTCAGTGTACCAGTTTTTAGATCAGGCTAGCTCTCTATTCTTTGATAGGCTTCCATAGACTGAGAAGAGAGTGTTATAGAACTTTTGATCCTCTTGTATATTAGTATCAACTGCTTTGCTTGCCTTTTCTTGTATATAAGAATTTTTCTTAAGGTATAGAGTAGTAAATAGGTTATGCTCACCTGAGCTAGGGGGTTCTTTCCTAGATTCCCATGAGCTCAGCATAGCTACTAATGGTAAATAACTTTCCAGTTGGCCTCCACTTGCAATTATGTTTCATTGGTTTCCAAGTGTACAATAGATTTATCTCTGACTTTGTCAACTGACTATTTTCATTTAATTTTACGACTAAAATTGCTTTAGAAAATTCATTTCTACACAGATTCTTTTTTTTTAATACAAAGGAGAAGCACACAATTATCTTAGACCACGTAAATACATAACTTCGTGAACATTGTTTCGGATAAGCTCCTGGATGCCTAGGGGGGCTCCTGGAGGATATGAAGACCAGGGCTAAGAAGTCCAGCAAGGGCTGTCAAACCGTCGGCGCACTGATTGCCTTCCTGGAAAACATGCTGGAAATGAATCTCCCAGTCCCGAAGTGTGAGCTCCCGAATACCTGGCACCAAAAAAAGATCCCCAGTGAGAACAAAATTCGGATCGGAGATAATGTTAATGGCCTCTAAGGAGTCCACTTCGGCGACTACCCTGCGATAACCCGGTTCCCAGGCTAGCGAAAGGCCGGAGAACACACCCCACAACTCCACCATGAGAGGCAAGCCCTGACCAAGATTTTTTTGAAACCCCCCACACCAGTTGCCATGACAGTCACGGATTAAACCACCCGTAGTCGCCTTAGAGGAGCCATGCTTTGCTGCTCCATCAGAATTAACCTTAACCGAACCTTCCGGGGGTTTGGTTCAGCCCACTAGGGAGCCCACAGGAGCGGTTTGATTCAGGAATACACGATTCTCCAATGCACGGGCACTCCGAATCCAGTCCACGTAGTCCAAGATGACACGGTGTCTCGCGATCGACTATACAAAACCAGGCTCAAAAAGGCTTCAGTTACGCCACTTCCAAAGGAACCAGCAACTGACCCTAAAGATAGTGGCCCACTCAGCCTGTTGCACCAGATTAGGCTTCCTCGGGTTAAAAGCCAGCCACTCCTCCTACAATTGCTCAAAAAAACCCGAACTGAGCATCTCACGGGAGAAGTGACGCTAGAAAGCACCCCGCCCACGGACAGTCCCATAGCACATGAATCGTAGTCTCAGTAATGCCACAAATCGGATATCGATCATAGATAGCAATGCAGCGCCCCACTCTCTATTGATTAGTCAGAAGTTTATGGTTGGTGACTAACCAAAGAAACGATCTGATCCGTTACGGGCCGGCCCATTTCCAAATAATCTCCCAAAGCTTATTGCGGGCTACCCGGGGATGATCCTCGATAATCTCATAAGCAGACACAACAGTGAAGCGCCCATGGGTGGTGGGGCCCCACCTTATGACGTCGTCCCCTGCGGTCGCGATCGGCGGTCCCAGAGAAGCAAGTGTCAAACAAACAGACATCGGAAGGTATTGTTGAAATTTCGCCCAACGCCAATCGCCGGTATCCTGTGCAAAGGAGGCAACCGTAGCAAATCGGATGCTTTCAGGAACCGGTGAAACTGCAAGCTAGATAAGAGGACCCCATCCTTCTAGCCAATTATCCAACCAAAAAAGGGCTCTTCTCTCATTGCCAAGCGTCCAAGCTAGCCCCTGGCGAACAACGTGCCAGGTAGCCGAGAGGCCTCTCCAGAAGCTGGAAGCCCTGGAACGGCAAATGGAGTGAGGGACAGTGTGGGTGTTTAGTCTATATTTGGCTTAAAGGACCTGAACTCACAATGCATGGGGTTCCGTGAGCAGTGCCCAACCCAATTTTACCAAGAGCGCATCATTGGTAACTCGAATGTGTTTGAGCCCCAGACCTCCTTCAGCTTTCAGCTTGCACAAGTCTCCCAGTTAACGAGGTGGACTTTTCGGGAATATGGTGTAGACCCCTAGATAAATTCCCTCATAAGTCTTTCCAAGTCATCACATAATTGGCGTGGGAGACGAACCGTCTGCATCGTAAAGATAGGGATCGAAGCGATCACAACCTGGGTGAGAGTAATATGTCCCGCGAGGGATAACATCTTGGCCCGCCAACCGGATAATTTCTGCTAGGCATGATCGAGAATGGACTGATACGTGCGCTAGGAAGTCTGCTTATGGATCAAAGGAACCCCGAGGTATCGACCTAAGTTATCAGTATGGGCGACCCGAAGGCCATGACTAAGCCGTCGAGCAGTGTCCTGGGACACATTATGAGAGAAGAAGATCCGAGTCTTAGGGTAGCTGACCTTATGGCCAGACGCAAGACAGAAGGTCTCCAACGTATGAGCTATGACCCTCGTTTGGGATTCCTCAGCTACTGCAAAAAGCACAAGGTCATCCGCAAAGAACAGGTGCGAGATAGGGGGTCCTGTGCGACCAAGTCGGACCAGTTTCTAGGCACCACCATGGACCTCCTGAGCTATGAGATGCCCGAGGCGCTCCATACAGAGAACAAATAGGTAGGGTGAAAGGGGGTCACCTTGTCGGATACCGCGCAAGGGCCGAAAAGACTCTATGGGGGTCCCTTGCCAAACCACTTGGAAAGAAGTAGACGTCACACACTGCATAATGACCTAGATAAGGTTATCAGGAAGGCCAATGTCAAGTAAAGTGTCCCGGATAAACTGCCAGTGGAGCCGGTCATAAGCTTTCTCAAGGTCCACCTTCAAAGCCAGGAACCCTATGCACCCTGTCTTCCTTCGCATAGAATGAATAACTTCATGGGCTATAATAATATTATCCGTGATATGTCTGCTCGGGATAAAGCTGCATTGGTTGACTACTACGAGGCGGTCTATGTACGCTTTTAGTCGATTCACCAACACTTTAGCGATGACCTTATAGAGGACGGTACATAAGCTAATCGGACGAAACTGAGAAATCTGGGTCAGGGAAGGTGTTTTAGGGATGAGCACCAGCATGGTGCGATTTAACTCCTAGTCCCATAGTTCCATGCGGAAAACTCACTGGATAAAGGTCACTATAGCCAGTTCGAGTGTCCCCCATTGGTTCTGGAAGAAGAAGGCGTTATAGCCGACCACTCCTAGGGCCATATTAGGACTTATGGAAAACACTGCACTCCTTATTTCAGCCTCCTGCACTGGGAGAGCGAGATCCTGGACATGCGCTGCTGGGAGGGGCAGGAAGGCGCCCGTAACTGGGAAAGGCGAGAGAGGGTGCTCAATATGGCTAAAGAGATGGACAAAATATTGGTAAACAAGCTAGCGTAGCTGAACGAGGTCCGAGACAAACGACCCAGTAGAGTCCTTAAGCCACTCAATGCGTAAGTGCTTCCTCTTAGTAAGGGTGAGTGTATGGTAGTACTGAGTGTTACGATCTCCCTGAAAGAGCCAATCGCACCGAACTCTTTGTACCCAGAACAATTCCTCCTCACTTAGCACCTGTAGGAGTTCCCGACTCAACGTATCCTCCAGGTCCAGGAGGGAGTCCTGAGGGTTAGTCGTCATACAGCGTTGGATATCTTCCAGCCAGGCGATTAACCTCCGTTTTTGAAAAAAATATTACCAAACTCTTGTTTGTTCCACCGCGTCAGATGAAGAGCGACTTGAGCTAGAGACCGACTCGGGACTCCCTCCGCCGGGTTCCAATACTGAGCCACCACCTCGGGAAACCTCGAATGGGTGATCCAAGCATTCTGGAACCGAAATGGCAGATCTCCAGGAACTTGAGAATGGGGACAGAGTAGTGTAAGCAGCATAGGTCAGTGGTCAGATCCAAGAAAGGGTAAATGATGGTTCGTCATGAGAGGGAATTGTTGTAGCCACCTGGAGGAGCCAAAACCCTATCCAGACGTGCTTGGACCGTACCCCGACGCCAAGTATACTTAGAGCCGAGGTAGCCCAAATCATGAGCCCACAACGATGCACCCATTCCTTAAAAGGCTTGCTCACGACATAGGTGGAGGGGGCACCACCTTTTTTGTTAGCGAAGTCCAATTTAGCATTGAAGTCGCCACCTACGATCCACGACCTACTAGTCTGGCACCCTATCCAGGATAGAACCGGCCATAGCAAGGCTTGCGAAGTGACTTGCGGACTGGCATAAACTACAGTCAGGTGAAAAAGAAGGACCTATAGTGAATCGTAGTATGCAAACATTGCCGGTGTGCGAGGACAATCGAGATATCAAACTCGTCCTTCCAAAGAAGCCAAATACCTTCCGAGAAATCGACAGCGTCAACTCGAAAGGAAAAGTCAAAGCTGAAGGATCGAATAACAGCGGTGGCCCGTGGGCCACTAATGTGGGGTTCCAAAAGGACCAAAATGCACGATCTGTAATTACGAATGTAATCATGCAGGAGGGTCTGAAACGCCGACCCCCCTGCCCCTTGGAGGTTTAGATGATAATTGACATTAAAAAAAGGAAAGGAAAGGGGCCTACCTTTGAGCCTCCTCAAGGCTCCCTACTGAATCCGCACGGCTCTCCCCCTCGGGGGCCAGCGGTGAGCATGTTCACAGACGATCCCAGGGCTGTAGTGTCGGCTAACCCGAGGGGTGCCATCGGGTCATCAGGGGGGGCCGAAGGTAGGATGTCGTGGGGACCTTCCTCCAATTCTAAAACCTCAACCCCCTCCATACTGTGGGGCCTTGCCTCGGGTCCCAGGGTAGTAGCGGCCATGAGCTGACTATCACAAATCATCTCAGAGTGTGAGGAGATGGCCACTACAATATTCCTCTTCGCAGCCGTGGGTTGCATTTGGATTAGGGGGTTCAAGTCAGCGGGTGAGGGCGGTCCACCGCTAGTCTGGCCCAGGTCCTGCTGGACCGGGGTAGCATATTGGACAGCTTTCCCCTTCGATCGCTGAGTGGGACATTGGGAGTGGGCAGTAGGCCTAGACAGGCCCTCCTTAAGCTTTAGCAAGCCTGGTCCACGAGCAGAGGATAAGCTTACCCTTTGGCCCAGCCCATGGACAGGCAGTTGAGGCTGAAACTCTTTTGGCCCAAAGGGCATTGAGGCATCCGTACCCGCAGCACCAAGGGCGGCAAACCTCGAGCCACCCATCCTCGCATCTGCACTGGAAGCAGTCCCCGTGGTCTGCAGCTGTCTCATCACCTTAATGCGGGGGCGTCTACGCTGCATGTTGGTCCACAGCCCGTAGCTGTTACTCATCACATCACCGCTTCTCTGCTCAAGCCCTACCAACAGCTCGCCAGCTCCTGGGTCGCCTGCGCTTTCTAGGTCCGAAGGAGTGACGCCTTCTCCAACCGAAGCCCAAGGCTGTCATTATTTTCGGATGATACCGGGCAATAGGGAGGTTGGGAATTCGGATCCAGACCACAACGTGCGTTAACTGCGCCTGGGAAGGCCAGAAGGAGGGGACCCAACGCTGGACGACGATTACTTGGCCGAAGACCGTCCATGGGTCGTTAGTAAGCACGTGCATATAATCCCACTAGTCCTGAAATTTAACCAGAAAATAATCTTGCTCCAAATCCACTAACTTCATAGGGCCCCGGAGTTTCCAAATGATGCGTAGTCGAGTGGACAACACACTGAAGCTAACCCGCCTTCCTAGTACTTTGAGCACCACCGCGAGCGCCCACTGTTGATCAAGCCTCGAGCGTAGTTGTGATGAGAGGAAGATACCGTCGCCTTTCTCCCCTTCAGCCTGGGTGATATCGCCGTCCTCCACTTTGACTGGGGTGTCCTCCGGCCAACTAAGGGGCGCCTCTGTAGGTGCAAGCACAGGACCGGAGACGGTCTAGCTATAGGACATGGTAGGCTGGGGGGGCTCGTCATCTCTCTTACGAGTCCTCCCCTTCTTGGCAAGATGTCCCCCTAGATCGAGGGAAGCCATGAACCAGAACACAATGCAAAAACAAATCGGAAAAAACATGACCAGAACACAGGAAACAGAATCACAACTCGTCAACTTTCGACTGATGGAATTTTGTTCGCCAGAAATGCAACTCCTTGTTGTTTTCGCTCAATGTCCTACACAGATTCTAACATAGCAGTCTTTCCATATGTGCAGTTTAGAAGTCCAAGCTTAGAGGCTTTCCTATTGAACTTGCGAAGAAGCTAAGTCCCTCCATTGTCCAATACTCTAAAGGGACATTATGGAAGTTTTTCCACAGTGGTATAGACTCTATTTTGCCTCTATCTAGCTTTGACCCTGGTTTCCATTTAAGTAGGAAAATAGGTTGGCTTGTGATGTGCCATGGTCCCTGCTTTATAATGTCTATTAGACATTTTTTGTTAGTAAATTAAAATATAAAGGAGTCTTCTTTTATTAATAAGGTTTTCTCCAGACCCCTTTTTCCCCATCTTCCTATAGTCCACACATTCACTAGAGGAAAAGCTAGTCTTTTACTTAGGAACAAGCTTACTGAGTTGAGGAACAAGTTGCTGATCCAACTTAAAGCAACTCCATTGGAGGAGTGAGCACGCCATCCACCATAACTCCTTGAAAATTTTGTGAGCTTACTCTTTGAAGAAGAAGTAGCTACTGTGTCATTTAAGGATCGTTTAGATGCAGATAAGTTCTTAGCAATACTAATAGCCATCATCTCTCTCTATAATTAGAACTTAACTACTATAACTACATTCATTGCAATATGAAGAGTTAGGAAAACTTCTTCATTCAGTTTTTCTTTATCACCTTTAACTAGGGTGTTACTACCTTTCCCAAAAGAGCAAAAGGGGTCTATAAACTCCATCTCAAGGGTTCTAGAAGAACTCCAACACTCCCCCAATGTCATTCCTGTCGAGGAGGAGCCTAGAATAGAAAGAAACCAGAGGCCTCATGGTTGATTTGTCTTGAAATATCTGATATATATATGTGACATTCCCTACCTATGTCAACATTTATCCTTTGATTTTAAACTCATTCGATTGATAAGATAAATTCAATTGGCATATTCCTCTTGTTATGTTATTCGTAAGAAGATATTGTGATCCAAAAAGGGAAAACTCTAGATAAATTTATCAAAAGACGAGATGATTAAAAATACAAAGAGAAAAACATTTTAATGACACAACAAAATATAATAAAAGAAAAATAATTAGATTGTTTTTTATTTTATCATAATTCTTTCTAAGTAATTTTAAATGATTCAAAGATATATTCATTTAAATTTAAATATCTTTAATTTGTCTTTTAAATCAAATGATTTAGATTTGATACTTGCTTTAGAATTTCATAAGTCAAATTTATTTCAAACACAAATCATAATAACCAAAAGCAAATTACCATATAAATTAAACTTTCTCAAATACGTGTTTTTGTTGGAGGGTTGGTGATAAAGTGTTTTTCTAAATTTTCAAACTTTGTTTTTGATATATAGGTTTCTTTAAGGTATTTCTTATTACGTTCTCCATTCAATGATATTCTTTTTCTTTTAGATTTCAATTTATTAAATAAAAGAGTTATTTTTAATATTATAAGTGTTAAATTTTTTCTTTTAAAAAAATTGATTTCTATTTTTAAGAAATTTAGTAAAGAGTATTGATGCCAAATAAAATTATAAAATTAATAATTTTGAATCAAATAAGAATGAATTTGTTGGTATTTACTTGGATCATATTGATATAATCATTAAAGTGGCTCGAGTTATAAAATGGGCCGAATTTAGATTTGTCTAATTTATAAAAGTTCTATCAATTTGGGTAGGTTCATCATCCAGCCCTAGGTACAATTTCTTTTTACAAAATTACCTTTACAAATTAAGTTTTACAAAGATGGACGACAAAATGAAGAGGAATTGGAAATGGATGCGAACACAATTATATATGGATATTTTTAGGAAGGTTATTTGTTTCATATTGGTGTGCAAACATAATTATGTATATATTTTTCTTTGTTTATGCTAACACTTCACAAGGATATTTCATAGAATTGAGGTTAGGATGGTACTCAATAGATTAAATTCGTTTGTTTGTATTTCTTCCTTCTTCTTTATTAAATTTAAAATCTCAAGAAAATAAGAGAGATCATTTAACTTTAGTTAGTTATTTTTCATCAATCCTTTCTTGGGGTCTCATAATTTTTGGTGATATAACTACCTTTCACCTTTGAGTGTACCAATTAACTAAGAATTTACTGAAAGTTCTAACTCTTAAGGTTAATCAAACTTCAGGATATATATTCTCGTATTTCTTTTTTATTATGCATTATTTTTTTCATGTTGGTAAGACTAGTCTATCTATATTATGATATGTTGTTTATGAAATATTCTTTTTTTTGTCTCGTCATTCCTTTTAACATTGGTTTTCAATTCATTTTCGATTTCTTATAATTTCTACTTTATTTTCCGTGTTGCTATCATCTATAAAGATTTTCAATCAACACTTACATTCATAGGATTTATGGATATCGTTAAATTGCATTTCGCTGTAGTTTTATATTCTAACTCATTTCAGATTCCTTTTTGCAAGAAGTTGTCATTATATTCAAAATTAGTACAGGAGATAAATTGTCTATCAAGGGACATGATGAGATCAAAAGATCCAAATTGTATAGCGAGCATCAGCAAGAAGAATCATCAGAATTGGTTTTCTTTTTGTTTCAATCATTCTTCCTTTTATGAATGCTTACATTTTAACATGTAATAAATGGGTCTGACCAAGTATTGGCTTTATATAATGACATACTAAAGTATGAGAAAATTTAGTTTGTCAAATTCTCTGGTTACCTAAAACTTGTTATTTTCTTGCATTTATCACATGTCTCAATGTGCAAGAAATGACAACAATTACTTATTTTATTTTGTTTTCTTTTACAGATTCCTAGTTGGCAGACTATTATAGCTCCTGAATATAAATTTTAAAATTTTGAAGAGAGAAATCAAATGAGATCCCATATGAGTCACCAAAAGATATTCAACACCAAAACTTATTACCGATATCAAAATTGTCATTTGCTGACCTAACTTTATTCCCACTAGCCAATTAGAATGATAGAAAATGAGAGATGAAAGATAAACAAGCTTCACTGCAGTTTTCATGCACCTTTCCCCCCTCTCATCTACTACGAATTCCCTTTTGCACAATCTCGAGTGGCCTATACCCAGTCGTCTCCAACTAATCTACAGTCTTACTCAAAAAAATTTATTACCGTATCCAAGCAACTCATAATCTTTACCATAAGCTTACTCATCATTGTCACAACCACATTCTATCACTTCTTAAATAATCTTGTGGTGAAAATGATAATCAATTTATGCACCATAGTATCAAGGATGATGCCATTAATATTGTTATTCACCTTGCTTTGTCCAAGGAATGAGCGTTCGAAATATGTTCCCCATTTATTATCTTGAATGCATTGTTACTTTAATCATAAATGCTTAAATATTATCACTTCATTTCATGAACAACATGTTGAAATCATGGATGCTATCTCTTGAATCTTTTTTCTTGTATATAAATTGAAATTTCAAATTAATCAACGCTTATATTGATGATGCCATCATTCCCCTAAACTCAAAACTCAAAATCATTATTTATTTTTTATATCATACATGAGTTCCAATGCCTTGTTCCCCTTATTCACTTGAGCCCTATATATCTTGATGATATAGATGTGTTAATATTTGATCAATAATCAATTAACCATGTAAGGGAATTCAATTGTAAATATAAAGTGTCCCTAGATGTGAGCTATGATTATGATGTTGAGCTCCCTGTGGAATATTGGTGATGTCCTAATTTTTATCTTAAGAGAATAATCCCTTATATTTGAAAATTTTCTTTTATCATAAATTTCTTTACTCAACTGAATATAGAATTGGACAAAATCAAATATCCCTTTAAAAATCAAATACAATCAAAAATCAAACTGTTTAAGTTTGGTTAGAGGATTTAACAATGTAAGACTTATTCACTAGAGGTGAATTAATTGGAATTCATAAAATCTTAAATATGCACTTGAAATTGAGAAATAAATTGGAGGTAAATTTATAAAAAGGAATAAATTGTAACATAGTATTAGCTTAGTTTTAAAGGAGATTATACTCAATTCTACATAAGATGTTAAAGTCATTGCTCCAACTAACTAAACTAACTTGCTTCAAGGATTGCAAATTCATTTGGGTCACAATCCAACTTAAATTTCTACATGGAGTACCCAATAAAGTCATCATCGAATTAATTAATACAATCAAAATCCAACGTCAAATTTGTTGCCTTAAAAGCATTCTTATTAGAAACCAATCAAGACACCAACAAAAGGCAACCAATCAGTCAAACTATCCAAAAATGAAGAAAAATAAAAATAAAAAGAGAGAAAAGAGAAAAGAGAAAATTTCTTTTTTCGACTAAAGTCGGCATAATTGCCAAAATATATACTAAGTCAAAAACCAACAAGCAATAGTTTAAGCAAAAGTTGCACAAATGTAATAGGACAAAAATTGACGTGCTTCCACTGTGGGTTCAATTCCATAATGAACCAAAGTTTTGGACAATTTCAGGGCTAAGCTTTCTAGCTAGCTCTTTAGGAAAGCCTCTTTGTATGGATTCTCAGACAACAACTGTAGCACCCTACTCTTGTTGGAGACATACTGGATATTCGGAAGGATATCTGAGTACATATCCTAAAAGGGTGGCATACTAGAGCAATCACAACACTAACTTAATCATGGCATCATCATTTATACATAAATTTCACAATATTTAAAATCCATAATTTCTCATTTCATTTCATAAAACCAAATATACATTGTAGCTTTACAATAATCCATATACGTACATTAAAAAACTAATCAGAGTTTACATCTCTATATAACAAACACGCTACATACATAAAGGAATTATACAAAAATTTTATCTAGATTCTTCAATCTCAGCTGACTGACCTTTGAGTCATTTCTTCTATCCAAAAGTATAAGAATTATGCTTCTTCTAGAGTTTCTCTATCACTAGTATCCTCTCCTGAACTTGAAATGTCAACGTTGCTATTTTGGTGAGTTTTGTGAACTCAGTGAGTTAATCATCCTTGATGGTTCACTCATATCATATAACATATCAACTCATACAATCACATAATTCACATCATTTCATTTATAATCATGTAGCATCACAAAACTCTTTTATTCACAATTTCCACATTTCTCATTCAACACAATACAACAATACATTTCAATCATTCAAAAAATACATATTAAATGTATATGCAATACTCATGATACTCACTTCCAGCTATTATTGTTATCATTGAGTGCCTATAATTGTCCTATATCTATTGTGAATATCGGGCTCATTTATAACTGTCTCTTATCCGTTGGGGATATAAGATTCATTTTACATAGTGAGCCTTTGGCTCTTTATCACTTTCTGAGCTTTAAACTCTTTTTTATTTTTTGAGCTTTAAGCTCTTTTTTACTTTTTGAGCTTTAAGCTCCTTTTCGATGGCTATTCTAGTCACAACAGCCTTTATCTGTTTATGCATTCATGTAATGAAATGCATGACATGTATTCAGTTAATCAAATGTGCTCAATGTTACACATTCTTCTTCATTATCACAATCTTATTCACATTTGTCATTAGACCTTAGTTTGACATTCAACATATACGTTGAGAATCACTTATTTCATCAAATTCACATTCAATGAGCACTTCTAATATGTATTTCATGCATCAAATGCCTCAGACAGTCAATGTCCATAATCAACACAATCACTTTCACATAATAATTCAATACAGAATTTAAAACAAACAATTAATCAAGTGAGACTATCTAGATTACTCACTGTTTACTCCAGATAGTTATTGCCTCGAAGTCCTGGCAACATTTTTAAGATGACGCTCTAATTGCTCTTCTACATCATGCAACATATATTTACACACTTCATAACTTTGCATAATTATATAAGTACTCATTTATGCACATATGTATATATGGATTATGTATAATGAATGCTTAATGACAATTCCGGGTATATTTCCTTTATTCTCATCATAAGATCATTCATACTTCAAAAACTCATATATGTTTAATTTGAACTTAGGTTTACACCTAAATAATACAAATTTATTCTAAGTTCATCACTTAATCATGCATTAAGGTTCATGGCTCAATATACTTGATTATTGTAACGTCATTAATCAATCATTATCAATCCTTTCCTAATGAATTCAGATATCTATGAAATTTGGTGGAGACGAAGAAAAATGTGTGAGGAGCTTGTGGTTCAAATTTCAAGTCAATTGGAGGTCTAAAGAAGAAGTTATGGTAAAAGAGTGAAGGGTGTCAAAAATTGTAAAAAAAGCATTGCACCTTCATGTCACGGTCATGCACTACCTGATATCTCCTCTATATCATGATCGTGTACTGCCTGATGTAAGCGATCTAGAAGGGGGGGTTGAATAGATCTTTAAGCTTTTTGTAAAATTTTACAATAAAATCAGAAGTTAATTCACACAAAAACAATTTAAACAAATTTAAATGCAAGGAGTAGGGAAGAAGATTAAACACTGTTTTTATAGAGGTTCGGTGCTAAGACCTACGTCCTCTACCTAAGCTCCCACTTAGGATTTTGCAAACCA
>JANIPM010026715.1:0-21145 GCA_027478405.1 Erythroxylum cassinoides | reverse complement strand
TCATTTAATTTGGTTCACTACTCCAAAAGTTATACTCCAAACATTTCGGACTATCATTATGCTAAAACATTTTCCAGTGATTTATTTCCATCCAAAAATTGACATTCTTAAAGACTAAATTGAAACTCAAGTCCTTCATAAAATTTGTATACCTATTTCTCTAGTTTAATCTAAATCAAAAATCATCTCATTTGGATGACTAGAACAAAAGTTATGGCCAAAATACTTTCAGCTCTTACTAATCCAAGACTGCACACTAACCCGATTTCAATTAAGAAATTGAAAGTCTTAAAGGCTAAATTGAATTTTTATTCCTTTATATGACTTGTAGCCCCATGTCTCTATTGTAGTTTTCAACAAGAATCAGTTCAATTGGATTTCTATAGACCAAGAATTTACCAAAATACTGAACCATGTTCAGAAAATTTCTCAACTCACTTTGAATAAATCAATCATCCTCAATTTAATCTAAAAAATCCATAATTTTCCATCGAAAGATATAGGGATGTTTAGAAATCCAACTCTTCAAAAATTAGGTCGATCAGAGGTCGGACGAAAAAGTTATGGTCAAAAGAATGGAGAGAGGTCGGTCAGGAAAAATTCCAAATCGGAGCTCGCTCGCGAGCGGGAGCGACTGAGCGGGTGTGACCAAGCCGGAGCGACCAAGCGGTAGCGACCGAGCAAAAGCGGCTAAGCGGTAGTGATCGAACAAGAGCGACCGAGCGCGGCCGCTCGCCAAGGCGACCTTCCAACTTCTAAAATTCATAACTTGTGACTCAGAACTCCAAAATTTTCAAATTTGGTATCAATAGAAAGATAAAAGAAAGCTCTACAATTTTCATGAAGAATTCAAAAACAAATTCCGTCTCTAAAGGGGTCAAAATCTCACTCAAAGTTTCTGTCCAATTTAAGTCTCCCTAAACAATATCACAACTTCTAAAATTTCTATTGGATATGATATGTGTATGAAAATTAAGTTTTCGAAATATGCTTTCGGGCAATCTGATTTTTAAGTGTACAATGTGCTATGTGGGTTTGGTTAGGTCCCATAAGTTGAGTCAAGTGCACTTGTCTTTTTAAAGGCTTCTCTCGCTTGCCTGTTAGTGGCATTGGAGCTCCGTTTTGGACTCCCATAAGTTCACGGCTACATTGGACCGCTATGCGAGAAAGTGTAGTACGTTCCGTTCACGGCTACACAAGACCGCTATGCGGGAATGTGCAGTACGTTCTGTTTTAGACCTACCCAAACCATTCTGTTGTGTTTATGTATTTTTATTTTTGTTTGTATTCGTGATGCATTCATGTTTTGAATCGTTTGTGAATTATGAAGAAAATTGAGATTCTGGAAATATAACTTTTGAGTGTTTCAATCGAGAAATTTTGAAATTGTTTATGAATGTTTTCGAAAAGTTGAAAAGTTGAAGAAATAAGCATTTGATGAAATTCTACTGTGAAATTGTTATAAAATGGCAAAAGTTTTAAAAAGATGATTTTTACTTATTTTTTTATTTATAAACATGTTATCCACGAGCTATCTAGCTCACCTCCTTTCATCCCCATCTCCAGGTATCGAGTAGGAGATCGGATGAAAGAAAGTCAAGGCTTCTGTTCGATTTTTGCATATTTTGTAATTTGTATAATTTGGATTTTGGTTTTTGGATTGTATATGGCTTGGAATGCCATTAATGTTTTATAAGTATTTATTTCATGATGTAAATGAGTTATGAAATTGTACATGGATATGGTATATGAACTTGTATATTGAATTGAGATATGGATGTGACTTGGATATAAATGAATGTGAATGAATGTGAATTGGATATGGATAATGTGATTGAATGTGATATGGATTCCGGACAGGAGGTCCGACGATATTGATTGATTGAGAATTATTTGAAGTGTTATGTATATGATGATAATTGGTTGTGTTTGTTTATGCTGGGATTCCAGACAGGAGGTCCGATGAATTGTGATGTTTGAACTGAAATATTGAAGTGCTAATTTGTGTATGAATTGTGGATTTAGAGATATGTGTTTTAAGTGTCTTTTGGCAAAAGAAAAATAAGATTTGGTTCAAAAGAAGAATTATGAGATAAGTATGAATGTGAAAGATAAAATATTTGAGTTTATGGAATTGATAAATTCCAAATAGGAAATTGGAATGGTTTTGAATAAAGATGGATGAAAAAGAAAAAAATTTATACCAGTTTCGGATCGGTTTAGTCTAAGGTTTCCAACGCGATGTTTTTCTAAAGTATGAGTTCACGAATGTCGAAAATTTGATTCAGTTCGATTGAACCGTCTGTTTGCTTTGATTCAATTCTTACGCCTTTTTGCTTTGATTTGTTTGCTTTGATTTGATTCGTTTTCAATTCTTACACCTTTGATTTGATTTGCTATCTTTGACTTTCGCCATATGTTTCCGCTTCGGATTCTTTCGCTCTTTCGGTTTGTTTTCGTCCATTCTTTTGTTGTCGATTCCGTTTTTCGCTTTTTCGGTTGGGGTCCGGTTCTGATATCGGGTCCCAACAATCTAACTGAAATGTACTAGCATAGAAAAACCGTCCCTAAACACCATGCAATCTTCCTTACTTTTCCATTTCAAACTCATGATCAAAGATAGACATTCCAAGAAGTTGAAGATCCTGTCTTAGAGATCAAACAAGTTAAGAAAATTTTCTATAACGAACTTTTATGACAACATTTAAAAAAGATGTGATAAAGTGATTCAATTTCATGGTTGTAGAGTATTATACACCAACAATCTCCTAATTCTACTAAGTCAATCGCTTAAGTATCTTATACCATATCTCTATAAGATTATCATATTATTGCTAGGATAAAGGATTAGTGAGAGAATTCTATAAGATTTCTATTATAGGCACTTACTTAAATATTATAAATTCGTTTCAGTGATGATCATAATTAAGATAAACTACATAAATACACATTTGGATCTTTAATGAGATCCTAGATCTTTTGTAAAAATAATGTCTCTAATGTTCTACAGACATTAAAGAACTTATTGATTCAAATAATTATTTCTACTAAATGAAAATTTTAGTATGGCATAGTTAGTAATAAATATTAAATTAGAACCTGTCCATTCTTAAAATAATGTTGTTCTAAATAAAATGTACCTCAGCTAGGGCTTACATTCAAATTTAATACCACAATCTTGAACTCAAATATAAACTCATATATACGATAATGGATATCTTCAACACTTTATAAATACCAGATATCTTAAATACTAAAGCCATTTAGCATATTATATATATACTTTAACTTTGAATTAGTAATTTGTTTTGTATTTTTCTCTATAGATCTAATTTTGAGAATTAAATTGTTATCTTTTCATATCTAATAAGAGTTATTCTTTGGTATCTTCAATAAGTGAAAAATATAAATTCTTGTTTCTAGAAGCATTATAGAGATTCCAATGAAGACTATAACTATACTTCCACTAACCTCCTTGTGGATATGGGATATCTATAATCATCTCCTGAAAACAAAAAGACACTTTTAGTTCATCATGAAAGTCAATCTTTTATCATCTTATAATGTTTCAATTTTAAATCAAATATATCAACAAAGGCACTAATTTTTAATTGGATGTATCGTCATGAGGTTTGACCTTTTCAAATTTCATCTTACTCTTATTACTTATCTTAAGAATCATTCTCTTATAAGTGTTTATTGAAATAAATATTTTTGTTCAATATGGTTTAATGATTATAACCAACCCTTTTGGATATCTCATAAATTTCCATTATCTAATTTAGTTCAAAACCC
The DNA here is from genome assembly GCA_027478405.1 of Erythroxylum cassinoides. Taxonomy (NCBI): domain Eukaryota; kingdom Viridiplantae; phylum Streptophyta; class Magnoliopsida; order Malpighiales; family Erythroxylaceae; genus Erythroxylum; species Erythroxylum cassinoides. The sequence continues at coordinate 17,350 of JANIPM010026715.1, read as the reverse complement.
ATTGGATAATATATGCTTCAAGTAAGTATCATATTGCAAAATCATTAAATTTAACTCTTTCAAAGTCTCACCATTTCATATCTAATATGAAGTCTTGTTAATTGATTTAATTAAAATTTTTGAAGTTAAATATATTGTACTAGGCTTAACTACAGAAGAAATAAAATTTAAATTATACAATATCTTATATTGTGCACTTTTGCTTACATACAAACCATAAAATTATGGAATTTAGTGTGGAGATATTTAATAAAGAATCTCATTCTCTATAGATATTTAAGAAATTTTAAATCTCACTATATCAATCTTATTAAAGTGCTTCAACATTCCCAATGCTTAATTTCTACTTAGATTTAAATAAGTTAAACCTTTCAAAATTTTAAATGAATATTTCATTTAATACATATGACAGAGCGTGTCAAGTGCACTACACAATTTACCTAAATTTGCACACTAAAAATTTATAGAGGTGGCGAGTTGGGATCGTATCCATAGGGAATATTTGGTTAATTCTTGAAATGGAAATAACTGATGATAAGGAAATAAAAGGGGGTTTTGAGTCATTGCAATCGAGAAAACAAAATAAAATTAAACTAACGAGAGCAAATTATAACAAACAGTCAAAAGCGATAAAAATGTTGAATATGTGTAAGAACTAGTTCTTGGATCAATCTTGGCCTAAACATGACTAAACACATTTCATTGTTATAATGCTTTCACATCTCTCCTAGAACTATTGACTGTGGACTAACAACACATTCTGCTAATCCCAATTTTTCCTTAAGTCATGTTTAATTAAAATAAGCTCTTTAATTAAACCTAACTACCAAATAACCTAGAACACGATCTAGATTTAATTAGGTAGCCATATTATGAAATGGAAAACAGATCAATGTAGGCAGCAAGCACACAATCTCAGGTTATTTAAGCTAAGTTATGTTGGTCCTAATGATTCAAGGTCATTAGTTACTACAACTGAATCTTAAACATAACGATATGGATTATATTAAAGATTTTACCAATGGGTTCGTAATAAAAGAATCCAATGAATGCATTAAGATCATCTTTACAATACCCTAATCATTCAACATATAACAAAAATAAACAAAGAGAAACTATGCTTAGTCGTGACTTGATCATCGATTTCACCTTTGAAGCAGTGTCAAAAAGCTTAGCCTTCCATAGCCTCTATGGGCCTCTGAAAATGGTATGCTCTTTGTCGACTTTCCTATTCCCGAAACCCTAAAAATGCTATATGTATATGTTTTTGCTGTCACAATTTATTTATACTAAAAGACTAGGTTTTTGAGGTGGCAAAGTCATAGGCGTGACTTGGTGGCTCATGGCCGAGAATGGCCTAGTAGAGGCTCACGACCATGAACTTCTCTTATATGGGTGTGCATGAAGTATAATGGCTATGAAAGAGTTGTCATGTCCATGAGAAATGAGTCACAACCATGGCTTATTTTTCATGGTTGTGAGAGATGAGTTACGACCATGATAAATCATTCATAGCCTTCAATCTTCATCTTTCTTGGCATTTTCTTATCTTCCCCTGCTCTAATCCTTCTCTTTCTTATTCCATGAAGACAATTGAGTGTGAATTTCAGGATGGCTCAAAGAGTGTGCTTTCAACTCACTTTAGCCATTATGTTTCCAAATTGTACCTAAAATCGAAAATGAACTAAAGTGAATGTCTTAGACATTTGAAAGCATTAATCGTTAAGTGTCATATATTAAATGTATCAATAATTAAGTACATATCAATTTCCCCCACACTTAGCTTTTGAGCGTTTTTGAGTAAATCATCAAAATCAAAGTCACAAACTAAAAAACTTACTCATTTTTCATATTTCCCAAGAATAGATATTCATAAGAAAATAGAAATAACTTTCAAAACCATAGCAAGAACTCAACATTTAATGCTTCTACTCTTGATCAATCAGCATTCATTACCTTTAGAAACTGAGCAATCTAGAGGTAGAATTAGACAAAATGTGTTTAAATAAGATAGATCCATAGGTATACTCAAACACTATTTATGATTATGACATTCCACAACTTTACATTTCATTTCATTTCTCCACCGCTAAGATTCACATGCATAATCATGAATCATAGTGAGAAAACATCTAGGTTAACTCACAGTACGCTCCAGATAAGCTATTACCTTAATAACCTGACAATGTCTAGATGCTGATGATCAATTTTTGCTTCTTTAGTCTTACAATACAAACATATTTTACACATTACAAAGTTGATCAATCATATAAATATTCAATCATGCATATGTATATGTGTCATGTTCAATGTATGCTCAATTGACATTTCGGGTATGTATTCTTATTCACAAATCTTAACCATTCATACATCATAGCTTAGATATACCTAGTTTGCAATTAGGTTTATACCTTAAGAAAACTTGATTATTCTAAATTCATCAACTATACATTCACAAACCCTTTTCCATCATTATATATATTCACACAATTTCCTAATTCTCATTCCTTCATTCCTAATACATTACTCATATCCTTTGGGTCACATTTGTATTTATAAGAACACCTTTATTAATAAGTCATAATTTCCATATTTAGATACATTGATATAAAAACAATCTATTCCTTAAGTTATAACATCAATTAACAACCTAAACTTGTCAAACCCTTAACCAATTAATCAAAAAATTATCTAAGTTCATTTCAAGTCTCAATAAAGTCCAAATGCACCAAAGTAAAGGAACTTCTCCTTAGTTAATTCAACAGTCACATAAAATAGAATTTTTTTTCACTTCAAAGGATTGCCCACGATCGTGGGAAGGAGCTAATGTAACTTTCACGATTATGGGATGAGTGAACTTCACCATCCATTTTCTTCAATTTTTTCCGGATTCTAACACCTTTATACCAAATTCAAAACTTCTTCATAATAGTCCATTAATTATACCTCAATTATACCTTAATTATACTCCAATTCCTTATCAATTTCATCTCCAATTCCAACTTAAAATTATTCAGTTGGTAACTCATAAACTATTGTCTTTCGTGCATCAAAACAAAACAAAAACTATCATTCACTATCATACATGTAGTCCTAGTTCTTTCCCATTTCAAGAACACTACACTAGCACCTTTATTTAACATAAATTCACCTTCATTTTACTTTAAGTCCCAATCTAATTCATCCATATAACAACCTATAACCCACGATTTTTAGACATCAAGAACAAAACATAAAAGTATCTAAGTTCATCCATCATATTTTGGCACACTTCATCATCAACATCATATACAATTCATCCTAATTCAATCATCATAATCTTTCTATTAAAACATGTCATAAAGATCAATACTTTACTTACTTGTTTAGCATAAGTTCCACCTCAATTCATCAAGTTAACCTAGCCCTCCATGCATGGAAGATCATTATAAATTCATGGTGGAAATTGGTTGGTTTTCAACAAAGATAAAAGACCACAACAACAACTACAATGTTCTGGTTCCTTACCTAACTTTATGAAAGGTAAAAGTATGGATTTGGTGATTTAACAGGACTTAAATCAAAATACAAAGATGTGAGATAGAAGCAAGTTTTAATGGAGAGAAAATAAGAAGATGGTGACTGTTCCAGCAAAAACACTTTCTACATTAGCTTAATTCAACTAGGTGCAAGGTGTAACCATGTTTCAATGACATATGTCACTAGGCATGCATTCCAATTATTCCATATATAAGCTACCAAATTTCACCAATATGCTATGCCATTTGTTACTCAATCATTGTTGCCATATGTCAATTAATTACCTATGCCAATTGTCATTAAATTTTCCATACCAAATGTCAATCATTTTCATAGGCTTAGTCATCCTAATTTTCCTTATGTCATCTTACCACTTGACATTTTTCCTAAGCTAAATGTACATTTTAATTTATCAATTTTCTAATTGTAATAATTAATTCCAAATTTACTAATTATAATCCACCAAACCAAAATTTAAGACATAAGCAATACACAATTCACATCGTGATCATTTCAAACCTTTCAAATTGAGTGCACATACAATCTTTGCAATGTTTCCTAAATCTTGATTCATGTGTGTATGCAAATATTATGCAAGTGAATGAAATACATTTCATAAATTCTTAATGATGTTACTCATGTGCAATAGTCTAAGGTTCTAAACCTTAGTATGGAAACAAGCTATTACAAAAATAATTATAACAATACACTGAAACTATAAGTAGTGATCTTTCGAAGCAACATCTACCTCTTATGCATTATACTCAAGTTACCCATTCCATACAACTTTAGAAGGAGAAACTAATCATGAATAACTTTTCAAAACAATTGCACTTCCTCCTCGATACTTTTATTTAAACATTTTTTCTTTTTCTTTTTCTTTTTCTTTGTCTTTGTCTTTTTCTTTTAATTTTCTTTTTTCTTTTCTTTTCTTTTTTAATAAAAATTGAAAGAAGCTACATCAACATGGGAATTTCATTGATATGACATAAAATTCAATAATTATAACCATCCTACACTTATACTCTTGTACAACCACAATCATCAATAATCAACAAATGTTTCACTAACTTTAAGACTTAGGTAGGGTATATAGTTAAGTTTAAAGCATGCAATGTGGTTAGTATAAAAAAAAGAAAAGGTAACTAAAGCTCAAGGGGGCTTAACAAAGGAAAATTCACATCAACAGGTAGGCTATTTGGCTAATGTAGCTTATGAAGCAAAGAATGCATATATCATTTCCATTTTAATGCATATGATAAATATCTGATCTTGAATAGAAAATCAAAGAAAAGTTAGGATGTATATGTCATAAAGGTCACACATAAACAAAATACAATGAGACTGATATGGATGTGTCAGTTTATAAAAGCTCAAAATCTCATTGGCTTATGACTACCACAAGTCACTACTCTTCTAAAGATAATGTATATTAACCAATCACAAGAGTAAAAGCTCATGCTCAAGTTGCCATGGATTCTTCTAGTCAATTCACTCTCTGATTATGACTATATATTATTAAAAGCAATAGAAAAAAGAATTGTTTATTTGTTTGTTTGATTTTGAAAATGCCTAAAAATCCACAAAAGAAAATATTAAGCTTAAAAACATGTATAAAAACTAAGATTCCCACCCCTACACTTAAAACTTAGATTGCCCCCATTGTAACGTCAAATATAAGAAATGGGACATTTAACAAAAACAACAATTGTGATAATGTAAATAAAAAGAAATTAACTTTACTTGGGTCACCTTCTAAGTAGCGCCTTTGTTTATTGTTGTTGGCTTGACTCTATGTTGCTCTCATCAAGTGATGCCATTCACATTTTCAAGCATCACACTTCCATATCCTTAGTTTGGAAGCCTTCATAATATGGCTTCAGGAGATGACCATTGAATTTAAATGTCTTGTCAGTTTTCAAAATTCGTATCTCTACTGCATCAAAAAGAAAGGCATGAGTAACAACAAATGAACCAACCTATCAGGAATGCAACTTACTTGGAAATAATTTTAGCCTAGAGTAATTAGGAAGCACTTTTTGGCCCACAAAAATCTTTTCCTTGAAATTATCTTATCATGGAAAGCCTTCATCTTTTCCTTATATATCATTGTGTTCTGATAGGAACCATTTCGCATCTCCTCCAACTCTTGCAATTGCAACTTCCTATACACTCCCACATCATCCAAAGTCATGTTTTACCATTTTATATCCCAATACACCTTACGTTGTAATTCCAACATAATGTGACATAACTTCCCAGACACCAATCAAGATCAAACACCAATCTCTATGGAGACATCTCGATTGGTGTTTTAGAAGCCGTCTTATAAGCCTATAGTGCGTCTTCAAGTCTTATGCTCCAATCCTTTCTACTAGGATGAACTTTTTCTCCAGGATTGCCTTGATTTTTTAATTTGATACTTCAGCTTGGCCATTGGTTTGGGGATGGCAAGAGGTGGAAACCTTATGCATGATGTGATATTTCTTGAACATTGTTTCCATCACCCTATTGCAAAACTGGGTTTCCTTGTCGTTGATGATTGCCTTGGGTATCTTGAACTTAGAAAGGATGTTAAATTTGCAATAACTTTGGCATCATTAGTTCTAGTAGTTTTAGCTTCCACCCATTTGGAAACATAATCAATTGCAAGCAGTATATAATTAAAACCAAAAGATGGAGGGAAAGGTCCTACAAAGTCAATACCCTAAACATCGAAAATTTCACATAAAGGAATAGGAGTTTGTGGCATTTGATCTTTAGGGGACAAGTTACCTAATCGTTGGCACTAGCATATGACTTACAAAATATGTATGCATCCTTGAACAATGAGGGCTAGTAGAAGCCATTTCCAAAAATTTATGGGTTATCCTCTTACTCCAAAGTTTCCTCAACACACATATGAATGGTAAAACACTAAGATTGAAGGTGTTTCACTTTCAGGTACACACCTCCTTAGGACTTGATATGCACAGTGCCTCAAAGATGGTCATCCCAAATTTAGTACTTCAATTCATTCTTCAACTTATCCCTCTAAGCCATTAACAAACTAATAGGTAATTTATTAGTAACTAAGAAATTTACAATATCTGCATACCATGGAGGTGTCAATTTGGTGGAAGATAGTTCTTCATTTGGAAATGTATCTCTTAAAGGAATGACATCTTCCTTCCTGATCATACAACTAAGGTGATTGGTAACCACATTTTTTGCACCCTTCTTGTCTCCTATCTCCAATTCAAACTCTTAAAGGAGGAGAATGCATCTGATTAGCCTTGATTTTGCTTCTTTCTTTGTGAGGAAGTATGCTAAAGTAGCATTATCATAATAAACAATTACCTTAGCGCCTAGCAAATATGACCAAAAATTTTGTAAAGTAAAAACCACAAATAATAGTTCTTTTCCATTTGTAGAATAATTTAATTAAGCTAGACTAAAAGTCTTCAAAGCATAATATGTGGCATGCAAAGTTTTGTCCACTCTTTGTGCCATAACCACCCCTATTGCATGGTCACTTGCATCACATATGATCTCAAAAGGCAAGCTCCAATTCGGAGATTGAATCATCATCGGGGATGTTAAAAGCTCTTTAAGTGTGTTAAAGGCTTCCTTACACTTATCATTGAACTCAAATGAGACATCTTGTTGTAACAACTTGCATAACAATGTGACTATCTTCAAAAAGTCCTTGATGAATCTTGATAGTTATAGATTACATGATGTTTTAATAGGCGTTTTAGTATGTTTTTAGTTTTTAATTAATTTATTCATGCATATTTAGGTTTATAATTGTGTTAATTGGTTAGATATTTATGTTTTGAGTGTTATATAGGTTAAAGCATGCTATTGAGCTTTAACTTTGCATATTTGAGGTGCCTTGATGTATTTGTTAGTGTTTAAGAGCATATATAGAAGAACGAAGGAGATTCGGACGAAGCCTGGAAGAAGACCTAGGCCTACGATCATGACAGAACCATTTTAGGGGGGCCACAATCATGGCTTGATGTGCCACGATCATGATAGAGAGCATTTTAGCTGCCACGATCGTGATAGAGAGCATTTTAGCAGCCACAATCGTGGCAGACACAGACTGACTTTTAAAACTCAAATTTATGGGATTATTTCAAACTTTTTGGGGCTTAGGTGAAATCTAAGTTTTTCCCTAAATAGAAAATACTATAAAAGACAAAGGGAAAGAACCTTAGAGGAGCCTCTACTCTTGCCACTTTTGGAATAAGCTAAGGACAAAGAAGCTTGTGGAGAGAGAATAAGAGAGAAGAAGGGGATCTACCTTAGGTGCTTCCACTTCCAGTCCTTTCAAGTTGTACTCTTTTCTTTCCATCTCTTATTTCTACATATGATGTATGAGATATGATTGATGATGATGAATCTTAAATTAAGGATGTTCTAACTTTTCTTTAGGATTTGTTCTTGATTTAAAGTTAATCTAATTTTTTGTGTTAATTCATCTAGGTATTGTAATTATTTGTTGTAATTGCATGATATGGAAACAAATCGAAAGAGTGAACCGAATGCGAAATGATTGGGTTGGATAATGAGTGTTAAACAAGCTAATAGACCACAGAAATAATCAAATCAGTAATTATACAAAGAGAGATCTCGTGTGAGGACCCGATTGCTTAATAGAATGCTTTAGATCTGACTAGGTTATGGGCTGAAGTTTAATCGACAGACTACATGTTCGATAATGCGACTTGAGAGAGAGTAATCTACCCTTTGATAATCTAGAACCTACACCATATTAATACAAAGCGACTAAGTTAGCAATAATGATAGAATAGATCCCCTCTCTAAAAATTTGATAATCTTCCTTGATTGAATTTCAATTATCAAATGGTGGTAAACAATTTTTATTTCTTGTGTGTTAACTTTACAATTTAATTTTCAATCAATCCATATTCACAAATTTGCTTTTCTATTTAGTTTTTATTTTCATTTTATTAATCCTTTAGGCATTAGATAACTTATAATTAGATTAGTTCACTACCTGCTCGAGGGATCAACAACTCATATACTACATTCATGACCTGTGCATACCACATTCACGACCTATGCATTTGCAGTATATTAAGGGTTATGAATTTGTAAAACTTGCCGCTCAATACAATTAACAAATCTATGATAAAAACTACATGACTAAGAAAATAATGCACTTTTTACACATTTAATGGGTAATGTAAAGAGGAAATGAGATCAACTTTAGCTTTATCTACCTCTATGCCCCTAGCAGATATAACATGCCCTAAAACTATACATTGATCTACCATGAAATAACAATTTTCCCAATTAGGCACAAGGTTAGTTTCAATGCCATCGTTCTAAGATAAGAGCAAGATTCTCTAAGCATTCATTAAAAGATGAACCATAAATGCTAAAAAAATCCATGAATACCTCAATGAATTTCTCAACATACTCAAGAAAAATGCTTACCATATATCTTTGGAATGTGGCGGGTTGATTGCATAATCCAAATGGTATCCTTTGGTAAGAAAATGTATCAAATGTGCACGTGAAGGGGGTCTCTTCTTGATCTTCCAGTGTGATTGGTATTTGAAGATATCTTGAAAAGCCATCTAGAAAACAATAATACTCATAACCAGCTAATCTTTCAAGCATTTGATCAATAAAGGGAAGGGAAAATGGATTTTACAAGTCACCAATTTTAATTTGTTATAGTAAATACAAACTCGCCAATCGATTTGCACTCACGTGGGAACCAACTCACCTTCCAAATTAGTCACTATTATGATTCCAAAATTCTTTGGAACAACCTAAATAGGACTTACTCACTTATTATCGATGATCGGGTAAATAACCCCAGCATCAAGAAGCTTCAACACTTCCTTCTTCACAACTTCCATCATCAGAGGATTCAGGCTACGTTGAGCTTGCCTTTTGGACTTGGCATTCTCCTCCATCAAAATATGATGCTTGCATATAGAAGGGCTTACCACTTGGATATTTTTAATCATCAATCTTATGACCTTCTTATGCTCCCTCAACATTTGAAATAGCTTATCTTTTTGATTCAAAGTCAACTCTGTCAAAATGATAATTGAGAGAGTTTGCTTGTCTCCTACATAGGCATAGTTGAGGTGTATGGGGAGTGGCTTGAGTTTCACTTCAAGTGCCTACAAATCATAAGGTAATAACTACTAGTGAGATGCGGGTAAATGCATGGAAGCCAAATCATAGCTTATTAGAGAGTATTAAAATAATTCTAAGTAACTGTCATTTGAATCAGCTCTTCTCCCACTTCAACATCATTGTTGAGTTCTGATTCCACATGCTCAGTCAAGACTATTTCTAAATGATCCTTGCAACTCAATTTATATATTTCCTACACTAGAGGATCAATTACATCAATAAAGAAAATAGAGTGATCATCATGAGGATGTTTCATGGCATTAAAAATGTTAAAATGAATCACTTCCCCATTAAATTCCATTGTGAGGGGTGCCCTTATAAACATCTATCTTAGTCTTAGCCATATGTAGACACACTCTCCCCAACAAGATTGGTATTGGATTGTATGAAGTTTAATCATTCATATCAACAATATAAAAATATGTAGGAAATACCAACTTATTTACCTCCATAAAAACATCCTCAACTACTGATTGCATTTTTTTGATATGTGTAGTTTTAATATTTTAATCTCGATATTCCATAAGCATATGGTTAATTCTCGTAGTATCTAAGGTGTCGATCCCATGAGGAGGGTTAATCTAATCCTAAACTCTAAGGCCAAAACAAATTGTAGAAATTTAACTGTAACTAAATTAAAAAAATAACATAATTCAATCAACCAATTCAATTCAAGGATAGATAACGAAATATTAACAAATCAGCAAATTGCAATGCACACACCAAGAATCAACCTAAAGAACTACCAATTGAGAGAGAGGGGAAATTTTTACCTATCTTCCACACTAACCTAATTAATTATGAAATGTCGGATTATTGGTCCTGAACTATCCTAGGATTGGTTACTCTCTCTCAAGTTATAATCAAAAGCCTTAAATTATAGACCCTAATCAGATTATGGAAAATTGCAATTTCTTAATTCACAATTTATCCAAAACCTAATTAGATATGAAGTTTTCAACTAGACGGCTAGAACCTATGTGAGATCTCTCATCACACAATTACCAATTTGATTGATTTCTCGTTCTTATTAAATTAGCTTACTCTCGTTAGCCCAATTTAATTATTTTTTATCAGTTCACCCTCTCAATTTGTTACTGATTTATAAAAATGCAGAAAACAATCACAGTGAATCCAATTTACATAAACAATTAGATTTTTATTGAATCAAAGATAAAAATAACCCGAAGTTGACTTTAGACAATCCTCAATATTCATAAATCTTATCTCATCAACTATTCCAATTCTATATATAGATTAAAATGGAAATACACTGGAAAATAGATCTGAATGGATGATGGAGGTAATAATGACAAAAACCTCCAATTTTAGGAAGTACTTCATGTAAGCTTCTTCTCCATGTCTCTCTTCCTTTGTCTCTTTCTCAATCTCTCGATGAACTCTCTCTAGTTTTTCGTGATTGTGGCTAATATATGAAGCTCTCCTCTCTTTTGTCTCATTATTTATATACTTAATGTGTTTTTGTGTAGCCCTAGGTTTTTTTGGGGTTCGAAAGGTTCAAAAAATCCCTCGAAACTTGACTTTTCTGTGAGTCTGGGTGTTTGCTCGATGCAAGCCACAATTGTGGGCCACTTGTACACTTTCTGTCATGATCGTTGGCCAAGTCTTATGCTTCTGTCACGATTATGGCTGCTGTTTCAGTCCAAGTCTCTTTTAAACTTCTTTGTTCTTTGCTGTTGACCCTGAAACACTAACAAACACATCAAGGTACCTCAAAGACATAATAATTAAGCTCAAATACTTTTACTAACCTATAAAAACACTTAAACACAAATAATTCACAAACTAACACAATTCTACCAAAAATACATACTAAATAATCGAAAAAACAGATAAACGCATATCAAACTATACCTTATAACATGATGCTTTTCACTCTTATCAACATCCCTACACTTAACCATTTGCTTATCCTCAGGCAAACAAAACAGCAAACATATACTAATTCACACAACATACAATGCAATAATGGGACAATGGATTCTACTTCATGAAATAAATTTAATTTAAAACAAAATCATTCAAGTCACTTCCAATAATTAAGATGTAAAATCCATATCTTGGGGCTCTAAACTAAATATAAATATTAATCCAGACTCAAGTGTTAAACTGTTTACCCTTCTCAATTGTACATACTCATTAATAATTTTTTGGTCATTGAACTCTGAAACTAATCCTAAGTACGTTTTCATGAAAAGTCAAACTATTACAAGTTCGGTAGGTTTTATTCGAAAGCACTTTATTATTTTTATTAACTTTTTATAACATGGACTTAGTCTTTTTATATGGAAGCAAACATTAGTAATGAATGTCGATCTGGTTACTCAACTAAATCATGTTTTTTATTAAGCTGCTTGGTTGGAATGTCATTCTAGCCTCTTTATATGAAGGCACACATTTATGATGCATGTCAATCCAGTTACTCAGGTATATCACGTTCTTAACTAGCTACTAGCTCTATTCATAATCCGAAGGCCAGCGGAATAGTTACTTATTTTAAAAATAAGAACTTTTTTATTATTGCCTACTACAATAACCCGTTCTCCATATTGAGGGTTAGAGCTTTAGTTTTCATTGGGAATTAATGAATTGCATTTCATTCACATGCGTATCATTAGCATACATATATGAATTATGAATTTGATTTATGATTTTGTACACATTTCAACGAATGCACATGCACTCAATTGAATCATTCCAGAGTATGAAAAGATTAAAACATTCATGATGTGAATTGTGAAATGTTTATACCTTAAATTTTGATTTGATTGATTATAAGTAGTGAATTTGGAATTAATTGATATAATTGGAAAATTGAGGAATTAAATGTACATTTGGTCTAGGAAAAATGCCAAGTGGTAAGAAAAAATTGGTGCATGGAAATTATGATGATTAAGCCTATAATTGAGTTACATTTGGCATTGATCATTATGTGACAAATAGATTAGTAAGTTGATGACAAGTGCCAGCTGTGATTACGTGACATATGACTTATTATTATTGGTGACATATGGCAGCATATTTACTTGATAAATGTTGTACATTGCTTTAGACATATGGCAATTTAAGTTGGTGACACATGCAATTGTAGTAAGGTAACACCTAACACCTTAGGTGCAAGCTTCAACAGGAGCAACTCTAACTAAGCTCATTCTTGTTCTTCCTTCCTCTCACCGACCGCCGAAACACTTTTCTCTTTCACCTCCCAATTTTTGTTTATGACCATGTCCAATTGCTACACAAATAATCCATGTTTTGCGTTCACAAAGTTAAGTAAAAGATCATATTGTTGTTGTTCATTAAACCTAGCCGAAATCCATCTAAGTTCTGCCTTGAATGGTAATGATTCTACATGTTTGGAGTACTGATTTAGAGTGAATTTTGAGCTAGGATTAGAACTAAAAAAGTAAGTAAAAGATTAGTGTTTATGGAATGTTACAATAGAGAATTTAAGATGATGAATTGGGATGAATTGTGAATGATGTTAATGATTGATTGTGCTGGAAATTTCTGCATAAACTTGGGTACTTTTCTGTTATGTTTTTGCATGTACGAAAACAATAGGTTATAGAATGTTAAATGGATGATTTAGGTTGAGATTTTATATATATATGAAGGTGTATTCATGGTAAAGATAGGTGTTAATGAAGTGTTCTTGAATCTAGAAAATTAGAACTGTAGGTTAAAATTCTGGTTTCAATTTCATCTTCCTTTTTTGATCCATTTTATATATCTTTAGGGCATGAATTTAAAGAAACTCAAACAATGAAAGTTGTAGATATAGATCTTAACTTGACCTCTGTGAAATTTCCTTGATAAAATAATGACTAGAGCTTGAGTTATGCTCGTTTTCCTAATACTGCCTCTGACAGACCCCTGTGCAGGAACCTTATATTATTTCCTAATATTTGGGGGCCTTACAGCTCGAATTAGTCAAAGTATAAAACATTAAAATTGTTTATTGATTTTTTATTAATGCTTCTGTGAAACAGTTTTTCCAAAAGATACCTTGATAAGTTTATGTAGTCAATTGAAGTCATAACCTAAAGAAGGGACAATTTTGATGTGGTTGAGTGCAAATATGGAAAAGTATAGTTTGTTAAAGGAATAAATGAGTTCTCTTAATGCAAACATGATCTTAAGAACATGAGAAACGTGTATAGGGTATGGATGAATGAACATTGAAGAGCATGCGGTAATTGTGAATGAGAATTGAGCAAATTTATGAAAATATATTGCTGGAAAAAGTTTGGTGAATGTATAGATTTAGCTTACTAAAATTCCAGATTTAAAGTAATAATTGTGAGTGTGTTATATGAGATTTTTTATCATGAAAATGTTCAAGGATAAGTGCAAAATATGAGTTTTTAATAGTTTAAAGATGTTTTTATGAATGCAAATGAGATCCAAAGAATATGAGTATGGTGAATTAGGTATAATTGAATAAGAATTAAGGAAATTGTGTGAATGTATAATACCATTTGATGAATTTATGAATGAAGAATGGAAAGTGATCAAATTTACTTAAGGCATAATCCTAATTGCAAACTAAATGATGTACAAGTTATGATGTATAAATGATTAAGATTTGTGAATAAGGTTACATACTTGAAATGATCAATTGAACATGCATTGAACACGACACACACACACACACACACATATATATATATATATATGTAAATTTAAGTATTTATTTGATTGATCAAGTAGTGATGTGTATATATGTTTGTTGCTTAATTTAGAGGCACAAATCAACCGATACCATCCAAACATTGCTAGTTCAATGAGGCAATAGCAAACTGGAGTGTACTGTGAGTAACCTAGATGTGTGACCTCAATTAGAAACGTGTTCTATTCATATTGTTTTGATTAAAATTGATTTCTCTATATTGAATCGATATTGATATAATTATGACATTGATGATTCCAAACAATTGATTGTCCAAGGAGTTTGATATTAGGCACTGTATTGGGAGTGTTTGTGATTTGAATATGAATAAGGAAAATGAATTCTCAACTATATGTTGAATGCAGAACATAGATCTGATGAATTATGGTATTTGAATGTGTTTCTTGACCGAAAAGTGATTGATGATATATTGTATTAAAATGTTGCACTTCATTACATAAATATGCATGCTCACATAAAGAAGTTGTGACCAGAGCAACCAACATGAAAAGAGCTTTAAGCTTAGATATGTGCACACAAAGGCTCAGGTTTAACATTTAATAAACCTGGTATCCACAACGGGTACGAGTCAATACTGAAATGAGCTTGGTATCCACAACGGATACAAGATTGATAACTAATAAATAGGCGCTCAGTCACAACAAAGTAAATATCAAAGTGAGTCTCATTTTTATTTGCATTGCATTTGTATCTTTACATATGTTTATGAAATTGTTTGCAAATGAATGTTGAATTATATTGAGATAACATTGTGAAATGTCTATGATCTTGATGGTGATATGAAGAATTGTGATAAATGAGTGAAATAATTTGAGATGATTATATAAAGTTTTTGCATTCAGAAGGTGCATTCGAAATGATTAAGTGATTGTATTGTTAAGGTGCTTGTTGAAGCGTGATAAATAATGTGATATATGAGGCATAAATTTGTATCATGTGTTATATTGATTGAGCTAGGTTTTATGTTAGACCCCGATTTTTAGAGCCCAACATTCGGAGTCATAAAGCGTGAGCATATTATCCTATAGGGTTATTTCAAGGAACCCTTATTAGTCATCATCCCACATAGGTGGTGCCCACACTGGTCAAACATCCAAACAAACTCATTTCTCCTATTTCAGAACAGATTTTGGGAAACCTCAAACTGGAATCACAATTTGACTTCTTCATAACATTTGTTCCCATTGTCTTAAGTTTCTAATGAATACCTAACTTTCATCTAGAAATTGAACATCTTAGAGGCTGAATTAGAATTTGACTACTTCATATAATTTGTAAACCTATGTCTCTAGTTTGCTCTACGTTAAAAATCATCTCAATTGGAACCCTACAGATCAAGATATATTCAAAATGCCGAAGTATGTTCAGTAAAATAACACCAGTTCATACTATTCCAACAAATTCTCTCATTTTCCTTAAATCAAACTTTTTCCAATCAATTCAGAATGCTTCCAATTTTTTGCAGAGATAACATACTGTGTTAGGAATCTATTGGCTCATAGATCACTTTATTTAGAGGTCGGATAATAAAGCTATGGCCGAAAGAATCAAACAAGGTTTTGTCCTCAATCATATTGAACCTTGGTTAGGTCGGTCGTGCTAGGCCCAAGCCCAGGCCCGAACATAGGCGGCCCATTCGCAGATGGAGACCTCCACTCGCAAATGGAAACCTTCCATGCACAAGTAGAGACCTACGTAAAGACCTAAACCTAGCATCTATTCCATATATAAGGTATTGCTTTAACGCGAAAGAGGTACGAGACTCATAAACCCTAATTCTTTTGATTCACCAGCCTCAAAATTCTCCAAAAAGACTAACTTGAGCGTCGGAGGGGCTTATCGGGAAACAACTCCCGACGTGCCTTTGCTATTTTGCAGGAACCTTCAAGCTGGAGCCAACCAACCTCATGGATCCAATCGGCAATTCATAGCCTCACCAGAATCTGGCAGAACCAGTTGACACCCACCGTGGGGCCGGACATCAGGGCACCACGTCCAGAACCACACAAATCAGTCAGGCGGCAGCAGCCAACCCTGACATAGCCGCCGTCGCGGCACTCGCGCTACAGTGGATAGGCTCGCAATTACCTGCCACCCTTTTGCTAACACGTCATGATTCCCGTACGCAGTCTACGCACCCGAATGATCAACAATCACCCCAGAACCCAGATCAAGAAGAACAAAGCGTAGCCCTGGAGGACAACACTGAGACCGATACACATCCGAGTTTCCAGCACTCCTTGGATGCAAATCTTCCTGCACCACAACAAACCTCCCTCACCCGAAAACAGATCGAAGAAGCGACTAATCTACTGATTCGTCAGATTTTACAATCTCAGTAGGAACGACACAGACATCCGCACGGCAGATTGGTATGATGGCCGATCGCCATTCTGCTGAGGCCCTAGAAAAAATCGTGAACGATCGGATCAATATGGTCATGAATTCCCGCCCGAGCCATCCATCAGCACAGTATAGCTCTCCCTTCATCCCGGCAATCTTGGATAGCCTCCCGGTGCCCGGCACCAAAATACCGACGCCTGAAAAATATACCGGAAAGACCGATCCCCTAGACTATTTGCAGCACTTCCAGTCGATGATGAACCTACACTGCGTCCTAGACGCCATTTAGTGTAAGGCTTTCTGTACGGTCTTTCAAGAGGGAGCTCGACGATGGTTCAATAGTTTACCTCCGAGCTGTATCACTTGCTTTGAGGATTTTAGGTTGCTATTCCTCATTCAGTTCGCCACAAGTAAGCGGCCGCAGAAGACTGCCTTGGAGGTGATGCAACTGACCCAAGGACGGAATGAAAGTTTGCGGGAGTTTATCGCTCGTTTCAACAACGAAGTTGTCGAAGTCCCTGACCTCACCTGCTCATCCATGTTGGCGGCACTGATGAGCAATACCAGGGATGAAGAATTTAAGAAGTCACTAGCCCTCGATCAGCC
>JANIPM010025913.1:0-21196 GCA_027478405.1 Erythroxylum cassinoides | reverse complement strand
AGGTCCGATGATACTGATGTTTGAGAATTATTGAAGTGCTTTGATTATGTATGAGTTTGATTTGTGTTGGGATTCCGGACAGGAGGTCCGATGAATTGTGTTGATTGAACTGGAAATATCGAAGTGCTAATTGTTTGAGAATTGATGGTATTTATTTTTGTATGTGCAAGATTTTTATGGAAAATGACTAAAAAAGAAGAATGAAATGAATTGAGGTTGTGGAATTGATAAATTTCATTTAGAATTTTGTATTGTTAGGAAACGTGGGCACGCTTTTGAAACATGGGCACGCCATTGAATAAAGATGAAAAAGATGAAAAAGAAAAATTTTATACCAATTTCAGATTGGCTTAGATTAAATATCTTAAGGTTTTCAACGCTAGTTTTCTAAGGTATACGCTTCGGATGTCGGATTTTGACTTTCAGTGCGATTGAACCGTTTTGGTTTCTTTGTTTCCGAGTTTTTGTAAACCCGCTTCCGCTTTATGATTTTCGAGCCCATTCGATTTCTTTGGCTTCTTAAGCTTTCGATTCGCTTTCGATTTTTTCACCTTTTGATTCCGATTTGTCCCACTTACGGGTTTAAGATTCGTTGGTTAGTTTCGCTTTCTGTTTCTGTTTTTTTCTTTCGACTTTTGCCCGCATTCTGTTTTCTGTTTTTTTGGTTGGGGTCCGATTTTAAAAACGGGGCCCAACAAACTCAGTAGGTGATCTTCATGAGGAAGTAGCTTATATACGAGTTACTATTGAACAAGACCTCAAGATAATCAGCACTGATATGCAACATATGTTTTTTGAAATTATGAAGCATCTTCGTTAAAGCTTTTGATTAATAACAAATAGGGGGAGAAGAGCAGAAGAAAGACAGTATATAGGGAGACTAGAGACAAGAAGAGAAGATAGAAACCACTACAAGTTTTTATATCATATATGTATTTCATATATGCATGTGCATCGCTTTTGTTGTCTTCTTATTCGCCGTCTGAATAATATTCGTTTATTCATTTTTATCTTTCTAAAATTATGATTATTTGTTATTATCAAAAAGGGGAAGATTGTTAAGTCAAGAAGACTTCACGTGTATTAATTTTGGTGACAATCAAATAATAATAATATTAGAAATAAATGAACTATTTTGATAAGTGTGTTAAATGTGCAGAAAAATATAAGTATCACAAAAGAAGAAAAACACAGAAGAAGTAAAACATAGACAACATATCATCACAGAAGAAGCAAAACATAGACGACACGTCATCACAAAAGAAGCAAAACATAGAAGAAACAAAACACAGATGACACCTCATCACAAAAGAAGCGAAACACAGATGACACGTCATCTTAGAAGAAGCAAAACAAAGACGACACATCATCACTGAAGAAGCAAAACACAGACGACACGTCATCATAGAAGAAGCAAAACACAGACGATACAGAGAAGAAGATACTCTAGTACGTCAGATAGTTAGTTAGCTGGAGTTAGTTACAGAACTCAACTAAATAACGGTTTCTAAAAGAAACAAGAAGTAGTTTTCAAAAAGTATTTTGAGACTTAGGCTATAAATACTAGTCCTAGTCAAAGACTGAACAAGTTTTTGAGTTTTTAAGTTTTACATAATTAGAAAAATTTTGTATTCAAAGTGCGATACAAGAGAGCAAACACTATTGTAATAAAAAGTTCACAATATCTTTCCAAGTGAGAGAAAGAAAAGGCTAAAAGCCTAGAGAGGCTAACATAGCAGAAAGAATACTTTGTGTAAGAGACCTGAAGAGGCTCTGGAAGGGAAGCAAGAATACTTTTAAAGTTTGAAGAGTATAATGAAATCTCAGACGAACTCTGAGGGTTGGATGTAACCCAAGGTTTAGGGTGAACCAGTAAAAAATCGCGATGTCTATTCTCTAACCTTACACTTTAATTTTCTTGTTGTTAGAGGAGTAGATAGAATTTATTTGCAATTCAAATACGTAACTACTTTAGCATAATATCTTTGGTATTCATTTGATAGTTGAAATTTTTTTTTAAGAAATATCAAAAGCTTTTGTATTCTTAAAAAGATTACACAATTTAACCTCCCTTCTTGTGTATTTCATATAGTTTACGCGAATTCTATATTAACAAATGATTTACTTCATCATAAATAGAGTTTTCAATGATACATAGAGTAATGAGATCCTCAAGACAAGATCCAATGGCACTTGGACTAGATGTGACGTAGTTAGCCTAATGGGAGTTGAAACTTTGACTGTACTTTGAACCAAGTGGGGTATAAATTGTGAAAGGACGAATTGCATGGCAACATTGTGTATGGAAGGGTTCGTAGTCAAACCACTGACTTTCAGTCAATTGGAGGTTCTGACGTATTGCTAGATACCACTTTTGACTTACTTGAATTAAGTGTTATTCGAGTGGCCAACATAAACGGGAACCTAATCAGTCACACATATAGGAGATCCGAAGGATGAGTAAATTGGTCTTGAATGGTGATTCAAGGTATAAGAGTGTGTTTCAAGATTATATCAGAATGTGATCGTGGTAGAATGGAATGGATTAGAAACAAGTGTTGTTGGCTACCAATTTGGCCATTAACTTCCCAAACTTCCATTAATGTATGCTATTCATGGTCATTAACTTCTAATAATTTCCATTAATGCATGCTATTGATGACTATTAACTTCCCATAACTCTCCATTAGTAATGGGGGTTATGAAAGGCCAAATGGTGTAGAAAATAGAGATGATTTTTATGCATTTTATGTAAGATATAAGTGAAAGAAAGGTTCTTTCACACATACCCGTTCTTTCTCTCTCTAACTCTCACAAGAGTTCTTGCCTTTGTTAGCACAAAGAAAGAATTCTAGCCATCTCCTAGTGAGGTTTCATCCATCTATCTTCATGTAGACTTTCATTAGAAACCGTCTACGTTGATCATTGTAGTTTATGACAACCCAACGCGGAGAAGGTTAAAGAACAAAGGAGTTCGTCGAAAATGTATGTAAACATCTTACATTTCATATTTTTGTTTTCTATATCTATATGCATGAATAGATTTGGCTTTCGATGTTCCATTTTATTTTTTGCTGCATATGTTTGATATATATTATGTATGAGATGCATCATCAGAACCTTACAGTAGTATCAGAGCCATCTCATGCCTTCTTAGATGTAGAATACATGAAATGTGAAAACTGTTTTCATAGTTATGATAGCTTAGGTTCCTGTAATGTTTTGTTCGAAATTAATTATAGAAAAATGTATTTTACGATTTTCTTTCACCAATATATTCATAATATGTATGTTAATGATTTAGTGAGATTGAAAATAATTTTAATGCGATTGAAATGTTTAATTTAGAATTTACAAGATATGCATGAAATCTGTCTTTCTGTTGGGCATGTGATGTCTATTGGCTAAACTGATGAGGTTACACATGATTTTCGTGGAATTTGATTCTGAAAAAATTATGTGAACATATTTGTGATGTTTTTATGCCTATGTAAGTTTTGTAGAATTATTAAAAATGTTTTAATAATTTTATCAAACAATTTTCCAGATCCGGACAGTTTTCCAAAAATTGTAGGATCTTTTTTGTCTGATGTTTTTGTATGTTTATGTTTCGGTTCCAGAACCTTAAAAAAACATTAGGTGATAAAGATGTGTTAATTTGATGTTTGATGCATGCCTAAATGATTTTTTTCGAAATTTAATTTCCAAAAAAAATTTAGAAGTCATATTTGTTGTTTTTAGTGTCTTATCGGTGTTTCGATGATAATAATAATTTTTGGGTGATTCCTAAATTATTTTGAACATCATGAAATGACTTAAAGATGCATGGAATGATGCATTGATTTTATGAAAATTTTTGGAAATTATAAAAACTAATTTTGAATTAATTTCAGTAAAGCAATAGATTTTCTAGTAAGACTAGAAAAATTGGCATTTGTGACAAAATTGAAGTTATTTAACTTTGGACATTAAATAATTGTTTTAAGGTAAATTAATTATGAATTAATTTTTGGAATTAGGAATTCATGTTAATTAGATTAATATTAATTCGAAATGTAAAACATAAAATAGTAATTTTATGCAAGTTAGTAAAAGGAAGATAGTAAATTCAAATGTTGGATTAGGCCTTTCATGTTAGGAGCCATAAGATGTCATAACCAAAATGATATGTTTACATATATGCATTAGGGAATGTATGGTTAGGAGAATGTGTTGGCTTAGGCCCAATTTGATTGGGTAGTCTATATCATGCCATATAGTTATAGTATATATATGAGTTATATGTATAAGACCATCCAAGTTAGATGAGACCTTAGTCAAACCCCTCACTTTGAATATTAAAACTAATGCCTTCCTTTAATATGGTGAGAACCAATGTCATTTTAAAGTTAGGGTTATTAGGAAAACCTAAGCTCACTTTACATGGATAAGTTCAAACAATGGAAATAGGATTTTCGAATTAATGGGTCAGTTTTAATTAAAAGTGTTGGTTTATTAGGCAAACCCAAGATCAACGTGGATAGAGGCGAAGTTAGATAGTGTACATTAGATGTACACGTGTCAAGAGTTGATAGCACAATGGGTGGGCACACATAAACAGTTGAGAGCACTAGATTCAATAGTTACATTGAGCATGCAATTGGTATGATCGATACCTACCAGTTGAACTAACGTGGCTTGTTAGGCAAACCCAAGATCATTCATAAGGACATTGGATATCGACCCACCATGATAATTTCTCTACAAGTTTTCTCAGATTTATATTGAGCGTTATGAATTTGAGAAAAATTGTGGGAGTCATAATGCGTGTTATTAAAGTCTTTATAGATATGCATTTAAGTACATTCTAATTTTTCTCTCTTTGACAAAAGGTTGCTATTGCCCGAGTCAACACCATGAGTGCTAGTGTGGATCTAAGATCATTGATGGAAGCTAACAAATTGACTAGACCAAACTTCCTTGAATGGCTTAGGAACTTGAGAATAGTTCTCAAGTCCGAGAAGCTTGATTATGTCTTGGAAGAACCACTTCCTGATACCCTTACTGCTGATTCCTTTGATAATGATTAGAGGGCATATAGGAAGCTTCTCGATGATAGCAAGATGGCTAATTGTATTATGCTAGCCACTATGTCACCAGAGCTGTAAAAGCAGCACGAGGCTATGGATGCTTATACCATAATCTATCATTTTAGGGAGCTCTTTGATGACCAAGCAAGGTCCAAAAGGTTTGAGACTTCATGATTGGTCTTCCACTCTAAGATGGTTAAGGGGACATCTCCAGTGTAGTATGCACCAAAGATGAATGGCTACATCAAGTGGTTGGCCTCCTTGGGTTTTGTTTTGGATCATGAATTAAGTATTGACTTAATTCCTACAAGTTTAATTGATAGTTACTCACAATTTGTGCTTAACTATCAAATGAACAATATATCCAACACAATTCCTAGGTTGATTATCATGACCAAGGCAATTGAGCCATCTGTCCATAAGGACAAGGTTATGATACTGGTGGACTTTTCTTGTTCGAAGGAAAAGAGCCTAAAGAAGAAGAAGTCAGCAGGGCCTAAGGTACGCTCAAGGATGCTAAGAAGACTACCTCAAAGGGAACTTGCTTTCACTATGGCAAGGATGGGCACTGGAAGAGAAACTGTAAGGCCTATCTAGAGTTCTTAAAGAAGAAGAATGCATCTGATGACTTTTAGACCTAATACATATTGATGTATATAGTCTGACATCCATACATGCCAAAGGTGGTTTCGTATACTTCATTACCTTTATCGATGATCATTCTCGATATGGGTATGTGTATCTTATGAGATACAAGTCTGAAGCATTTGAAAGGTTCAAAGAATTCAGAAATGAGGTTGAGAAACAACTTAGGAGAAGTATTAAATCACTTCGATTATATCAAGGTGGTGAATACTTAAGCCAAGAGTTTTTAGATTATTTCAAGGATAATGGAATATTGTCCCAGTGGACTCCACCTTACAGGCCACAACATATTGGTGTGGCTGAGAGGAGAAATTGAACCTTGTTAGACATGGTGAGGATTGTGACAGGTTTAGTGGATTTACCAAAATCCTTTTGGGGGTATGCACTTGAAACTTCTGTTTATGTATTAAACAAAGTCCCATCCAAGTCAGTTGATGTTGCTCCATATGAGATATGGATTAACAAGAAACCTTATCTTTCTCATATGAAAGTTTGGGGTTGTCCTCCTTATATGAAGGATTCAGTTAGATAAGCTTGAAGCTAAATCTGACAAGTGTCTGTTTGTAAGATATCCTAAGGAAACTATAGGATATCAGTTCTACCATATTTCAATTGACAAGTGTCTTTTTGGAGAAAGAGTTTCTTCTAAGAGAAGACAGTGGGAGCAAAATTGAACTTGTGGAAGTTCACGATGGTCAAACAGACACAGATCAACTGCTTGGACTTAGGTCTATTGTTTATGAAGATGAAACAATAGTTCAATCTTCTAACTCACAAGAAGTTCGTAGGTCAGGTAGGATAAGTAATATTCCCGAGAGATACAAATTTCTCATAAGTAAACTTAACGACATATTGCTCATAGAAGATGATGAGCCTACTACCTGTGAAGAGATGTTGAAGAGTTCAGAATTTGAAAAATGGCTTCAAGCTGTGAAATCCGAAATGGATTCCATGTATGAAAACCAAGTATGGACTTTGGTTGATGTACTCGAAGGGACTAAACCTATAGAGTATAAATGGGTTTTCAAGAAGAAAACTGACATGGAGGGTAATATGGTTACACATAAAACTAAGCTTCTAGCTAAAGATTATCGTCAAAGGCAAGGTGTTGACTATGACGAAATGTTTAGCCCAGTAGCTATGCTTAAATCCATTAGGATACTCCTAGCCATTACCACTCATTTTGATTATGAGATATGAAAAATGGATGTGGAGACGACTTTCCTTAATGGAAAGCTGACTGAGGAAGTATATATGACACAACCTGATGGTTTCATATCTATGAATGAAGAAAAGGTATGCAAACATCCAAAATCAATTAATGGATTGAAACAAGCATCTAGGAATTGGAATATTTGATTTGATGAGACAATCAAAGAGTTTAATTTCTTACAAAATCTGGGTGAGCCATGTGTGTATAATAAGATTAGTGGGAGTGCAATCGTGTTCCTTGTACTGTATGTAGATGATATATTGCCAATAGGAAATGATGTCTTTTCTTTGTAATTAGTCAAAATTTGGTTAGCTAAGAACTTCTCTAGGAAAGATCTCAGAGAAGCAACTTATATTTTGGGGATAAGGATAGAGATAGATCTAAGAAGTTGCTTGGCCTTTCTCAGTCTACTTACATAGACAATATGTTAAAGAGGTTTAGCATAGAGCAGTCTAAGAGAGTTTATCTTTCCATAGTACATGGGATTACGCTCTCTAAGTCTATGTGTCCAAAGAAATAAGATGAGAGGACTCGGATGAGTTTGATTCCTTGCGCTTCAGCTATAGGATTAATCATACACGTTATGTTATGTACTAGACTCGATGTATCATATGCTCTAAGTGTTATGAGTAGATACCAATCAGACCTTGGTGAGGGTCATTGGGTATTTGTCAAGAATATCCTTAAGTGCTTGAGAAGCACTAAAGATATATTCTTATTATATGGAGAAGGTGATCTTACAGTAAGTGGGTCAACTAATGCAATTTCTAATCCGGTAGTGATGACTCCAGATCTTAGTCCAGAACTGTGTTCACACTAAATGGTGGTACAGTCAGCTAGAAAAATTCCAAACAAAAGACAACTATAAATTCGATGACAGAGGCAGAGTACATTGTAGCTTCAGAGCAGAAAAGGAAGTGGTTGGGATTAAGAAGTTCATCATGGAACTTGGTGTGGTTCTGAGCATCGTTGACATAGTGCAGTTGTATTGTGAAAACAATAAGGCTATAGCGCAGGCGAAGGAACCGAGGTCTCACTAGAAGTCCAAACTTATATTTAATCACTGCCATTTGATTAGAGAAATCATTGGTAAAAATGATGTTGAGATAGAGAGGGTTTCCACCAATCAGAATATAGCTGATACGTTGACTAAACCTAATCCCCAAAAGAGTTTTGTGTCACATGTACATGCCTATGGTATTAGATATCAAGTCGATTAGCTTTAGTGCAAGTGAGAGTTTGTTAGAGAAGTGCTCTAAAGGCAATCACCTTTAGCACTTATTGTACAAATCATTTTATGATTAATAAAGGTATTTTTCATTATTTCGATGTTCATACATTTATAGATTTGATGTTAATCTTAAATTGATTTAATGAATTCCTTGATACAAAACATAGCAGGCAGGAAATCATAATGAGATCATGATAATGAGATTCTTATCATGTGAAATTATGTTAGTATCTAAAATTTTCCCTAGTTATAAGATTAATGAGATAGGATATCATTAATCCAAATAGACGAGCACATGTTATACTCCTTGATTGGATCAAGCAACAAATCTCATAAGCTGTAGATATGAGTTGTTTAGAGTTAACATGTAGATGCTTACTAAGTGTAGTAAGTACATTAGATTGACCAACTATGAGACAATCATATGGATATTCTATTCCAGTGTCAATGATAGTCTCATCATAGAAATGGTGTAAGTATCTTTTGACTTGAGGTACTTAAGGATATCTCAAATACTGATCATGTGCTTTGACTCCATTCATCGGTACCATTTAGGGGTTACTCTAGCGTGGTGATTGGGTACAGCTTGAGGTATTCGAAGCTAATTGAGTAGCCAATAAAGAAATCACCACTCCTAATAGAAGGAGATGATACCCACAACCCCTTATCGGGGTCATTACTCAGGAGTCTCGAGCTAGAGTCGATATGTTTCATGAAGAGAGTCTTCAATGATACATAGAGTAATGAGATCCTTAGGACAAGATCTCACATCACTTGGACTAGATGTGACATAGTGAGTCTAATGGGAGTTGACCATTTGACTATACTCTGAACCAAGTGGGGTATAGATGGTGAAAGGACGAATTACATAGAAACATTGCGTATGGAAGAGTTTGTAGTCAAACCATTGACTTTTTGGTCAGTTGGGGGTCATGACATGTTGACTTACTTGAATTAAGTGTTAATTCAAGTGGCCAACATAACCGGGAACCTAATGGGTCACACACATTGGAGATTTGAAGGATAAGTAAAATGGTCTTGAATGGTGATTCAAGATATAAGAGAGTGTTTATGGATTGTATCGTGATGTGATTATGGTAGAAAATGTTGCATGGAATGGACTAGAAACAAGTGTTGTTGGCTGCCAATTTGGCCATTAACTTTCCAAACTTCCATTAATACATGCTACTCATGGTAATTAACTTCCCATAACTTCCATTTATGCATGTTATTTATGACCATTAACTTTTTATAACTCTCCATTAGTGATGGAGATTATGGAAGGCCAAATGGTGCAAAAAGTAGAGAAGATTTTTATGCATCTTATGTAAGATATAAGTGAAAAAAAGGTTCTTTCACACACACACACACTCTTTTTCTCTCTAACTCTCACAAGAGTTCTTGTCTTTGCTAGCACAAAGAAAGAATTCTAGCCATCTCCTAGTGAGGTTTCATCCTTCTATCTTTCTGTAGACTTTCATTAGAGACGGTCTACGTTGATCATTGTGGTTTGCGACATCCTAACGCAGAGAAGATTAAAGAATGAAAGAGATTGTCGGAAAGGTACATAAACGTCTTACATTTCATTTTTTTGCTTTCTATATCTATATACATGAATATATTTGGTTTTTGAAGTTCTGTTTTATTTTCTACTACGTATATTTAATATAGATTATATATGAGATGCATGATCGAAACCTTACAATTTCAAATAGACTTATTAGGCTTTAAAAAATGCTAAATTACTAGGAATTTTCTAAATTGTAAACATAAATTATTGCACACCTCTCTTAATAATATTGGCTTTATCGAAAAGTGTAAATAGAAACGTAGGTGTAATGTTATTTATCCTTGATATAAACATAGATTCTAGTATTAAATCATACTGTATACTAGTTTTATTAGCTAACATATTACTTGATAAATCTTCAACATGCAAATGCAACAATTTTATTTTCTATATAGAGTTGTATAAAAGCATATTGAGTTGCACTTGAAGAAAAAGCTTGTCATTATACTTTTTAATTTGAATAAACTTCAACAAATACATTCTTTACAATAACCTTTTCCTGCTTAAAATGGTTCAAATAAGAGTAGAAATAAAAAGAAACATAAATGAGTGACATGCTCTAGTTATACTTATAAAGAGAAAGCATTACATAAATTTCCTTAATTCTAGTCTGCAATACATTTTTGAAGAGCCTTTACTGTATTATATCTATAAAGTCACTCAATCATCCTTAGTTCCTATCTATATGATCCATTTTATGAACACTCCTTTCATAAATCCTGTAAGACTTGTCATCCAGTTTTTATTAGACTTTTAGTTCACAAAGTTTAACAACCTAAATTTATAGTTATTTAAATAAAAAGTATTGAGTAATTTTAAAAATTAGTGACATGAATTCAATATAAGGAGTTTAATATGTTTAGCAACCTATTAACACCCTACTTCTTTAATAGAAAAAACATGAAATCCTTAAGCATTATTGAACTAAAAAGTATAATCCATCATTTACTTATGTATTTTAATAATTGAACTTGTCTCTCTTGAGAGTTGAGGCTTATGATAATAAACAAAAATAAATATTAATACACTATAAAATTTAAGTAATAAATAATTAATCAAGTCCAAATTTGAAATATTCTATGTAAATTGTACCAAGTCTTTATCTTCATTTAGTAAAGGATAATAGTTATACTTAAATTCAAAGTATTTATTCAAATTGATACAATTCCAGCCAATTCTTTGTTCTTTATAAATATATGTTAATTGATTTTAGATGATTTTGATCGTGATTTCTCTCTAAATTAAAGACTTTTTGTGTATTATATCATCTCTAAAATATCCTCATTTATACAAGTATTTTCTTAATGCCTTTTACTTTTCCTTTTATAGTCACCAATTTAAATTATGTATTCTCACTTTTTTCAGTACACATTAAGCATGCTCAAAATATTCAAATGCAAACAATAACAAAATAAAGTATGCAAATAATTCCTCTTTACAATTCCTTCCAATCAAATATCTTGACATGTTAGTTATATCTTTCAAGTTCTCAATCTCATATTACTCTCCACTTTTGCAAAGAATTGAAACTAGGATTTTAATCAACATAAATAAGAAACTTTTATATGCTGGTAGACTGCAACTTATTAAGGTTATCTTTATTGGAGTTCACAACCACTAGTCTTCACATTTATTATTGGTTTCTAGGGTTATCAAGCAAATAAATTAAAAATTATGAATATTTATAGACGAGCACTTTATGCATTCATACTAAATATAATTTCAAGTGCAATGATGTATACAAACCTATTACAAAAGAATATTTTAGTTTTAAAAAAATATATAACAAAGTTTTGCTTTCAAAGTTCATTTCAATGTTGTTAATGACAAGAAAGCTTTCTAGGCTAAGTAGACTCTTTGATACACGATAACAAAATGAAAACTTTTAAAGCATAAGCTTATGGTAAATAATTTTTGGACATGAAGGAAAATTCTTTAAAAATTCTTAAGATAGGGTTAAGTTTAGAAAAACAATCTTTCATAAAATTAGAAATAGAGAAAATATTTCTTTGTAGTGACGCTCCTTAACCTACTAATAGATTAATATCCAACAAGATATAAGATTGATGATTACCAGCCATTGAATATAAGAGTTAGTTTAATAATAAATGAGTATGGTTGGATTTAGCGTCCGAAAAGTTCAAGATCATTAGCACAAATCTATAACTCTTTTCCTACTTTTCGTTTAAAAGTATAGTCTCCCAACATCATAAAGAATTCATATTCTTCAAAGATAATCCATAACAATTTAGGTTAGAAGTTATTCAAAACATAATGAATTCAAATCCAGTAGTCAAACATCATATGGTTCAAGTACTAAATCTAAAAACCAAGCTTCATCATGTTGTTAGAAGCCTTATAAAACTTAAAACTAAAGACACAATATCTAACGTTACGGAAAAGGTAATTTCTCTCTACAACTTAGAAGAAGAAAGTCCCATTAACCTTTTTCTTTAATTTTGATTGACAAAAGGAATTTGGATTCGAATACTTGATATATTATGTCTAGTTTGATAACCATTTAGATTAGGAAAACTGCATAAAATGAAAGACCCAACTTAACTTAACCGAAACAGTCGAAAACTCTTTGACAAAGTTATCATGCCTAGTCTTCTCAAATGGAGAGGAAGGAATTTGAGGATCTTCCAGTCTATCACAATTATGCACAAGTAACTGTTACCATAACCACGAAAATGAAAATATCTCTAGTGTTCATATTTATTATATAAATCTAAATCTTTACTAGCTAGGTTTATTCCAAGTGAAATTGGTGGAGGGAATGGTTCAAGTGTACATATGTACGGACGTACTTAATTAGTATGTTATCATCCTAATATTAACATATGGTTTGGGAAATTGGGATGAGACCCAATCCTGACCGTAGCAGAATAATTATGATTTTTTTGTATTTTAATTTTTCGAAAACCAAGTTCATTTTAATTATATAAGATGATTAACAATTAAATTATAATAAAATATGAATCTTAATTCATACCTTATTCTGAAGTTTGATCATAATCTTGTAATATCCTTCGAATCATTCTAAATTCGGTCCATCTCAACCATAGTAGCTACTTAAGTCTTTAGCCTCTAGCAGTATCCACAAAAAGGTTGGGAGAAGGCTGTAACTCTTACAGAGAGGGTTAAGCAAAAAGTGTTAGCTTCAATAGAGCTTAAGCCTATTTATAATAAGTTTTGAAAATTTTAGTAATTTAATTCAAATTAAATTCTAATTTCAATTAAAATTTAATTAGAATTACAAATAGTTCTAATTAAATACCACTTATGTCCAAATAAGATCTAATATCTCATATTAATCCTTATTTATCAAATATCTCATACTTAACCATAAAGTTTCTCAAACTTTAAAATCAAGTCCAACTTGATTAAAATATCTTTGCTCTCTTTAACCCATTCTTTATATAAGACCCATTAAGTTCCTAAATATGTTGCCAATGGATATAAATTGTAACCCCAAATCATATTTATAATTAGATAAATTAAACTCCTTCATTTGTCTTTAATTCTTTAATTAAACAATTTATATCCATAGATCAAGATTGGCATCTAGTAACACATCATGAATATCCAAATATTTAGGAATGCCAAAGTGGTTTTGACTAACCTTTTGGTATATGATTTTTCTATATAATTTAATCCTTTCATCATTCAAAATTTCGATTAGACATAGAGCATGGAATTAATTTCTACTCTATTTTGATACCAATTATATTATTTCTCCACCATTAGTTATTGATTCAATTAATGAAAATCATAAACTATTTACATAACGTCATTCCACCTTAACTAAGGATTTCCCGGATCAATAATAATTAAGAGCAACAAAACATTCTCCCTAATTACTTTAGGATGATGAATCCTATCTTAATCGTTCAACTACTTCCATATAGTTCATGCTATATCCAATGATTATCGACTGAATTGCCCACAATTTGAATAGGTCCTAAGTAGTATTAAAACATAACAATCCCTATACAAGATAACTTTGAGACCCTAAGTTAAGGGATCACTTATACAATCATCACAGTGATAATTTCCATAGAGATACAAGTAATGTTCCAAATGTATTTCTCATATAGGGTTAGTTTAGTGAATTTGTTCTTTAACAAGCACCCATACGTTTGTTTAAATATCTTCATACTTTAGTCTATGAGATAGACTACTTCTTTCATAAAGGAAAACATAATGTGTGATAGCCTTTTTCTTTCTATTAACGTCTAGTATTAATAGAAAAATGACTAGGAACAATTTAGGGATAATAGATAAATACAATATAAATCTCATAATTATAATATCATCATAAATTCATTTGCAATGTATAATTAGCCTATGGGCATTATCATATACATCTAAATATGTATAAGATAAAGAATGTCTTTAAATTATTTTGTCACTAAACTATAACTAAATTAATTGGTTGTAGGGTCTAAAACAATAATCTCCCATTTGCACTAAGCCAATCATTTAAGTATAACTAAATTAATTGGTTGTAGGGTATAAAACAATAATCTCCCATTTGCACTAAGCCAATCATTTAAGTATCTTATACCATATTACTATATTATGATCATGCTTATGCTAGGATATTGACTTAATAAGAGAATTCTATAAAATTCTCTATAGTGAGCATTTGTTTAAATCTTACAACTATCATCTTAATTATCATTATAATTAATAAATATTGTCTAAATACATCTTTGGATCTTTGATCAGACCTTAGCTCCTTTTACATGCCCATTGGCTCTAATGTTCCACAGCATATTAATGTCTTGAGCAATGCAAGGAATTATATCAAGTTCACTAAAAAACTTATTGATCTAATTAATCATTTCCACCAAATGAAAAATGTATAATGTCTTAATTAAAAACCCTTGCTATATTAGAACCTTTCTAATCAAGAATGATATTGTTCTAAGTAAAATGGATCTTAATTAGGACTTACTTATAAATTTGATATCCATATAACCTCAAACTCGAATATTAACTCATATATAGAATAATGTATTTTTTAATACTTCATAAGTATCGGATATTTCAAATACTAAACATCTTTAGTACATTATCTATGTACTTGTACTTAGAATAGGTAAATTCCAATCTATCTCTCTAAATCTAATTTCTATACTTAAGTTGTTATCTTTTCATATCCAACAAGGGTTGTTCTTAGACAATAATATTTTCAACAATTGAAAATTAGAATTATTGTTCTCTATGAGTAATATGTCTCTAAATACTTCCACTGAAGAGGACAACTATACTTCCTCTAACCTTCTCGCAGGCATAAAAAATTCTTAATCAACTTTTAAAAAAACTCTTTGAATTCATCATGAAAGTGAATCTTTCAATGTCTTGTAGCCTTTTGACTATACATCAAATCTATCAACAAACGTGCTAGCACTAATCGGATGTAACGTCATGAGATTTGAACCTTTCAAATTTCATCTTACTCCTACTTGTCTTGAGAACCATTTCCTATAAGTATTCATTGAAACAAACAATTTGTTCAATAGGTTTGTAAGATTATATCGAACCTATTAGATATCTCATAACTTTTTATTACCTATTTTAGTTCTAAACTTAATATATAGTACATGCTTCAGCTAAGTGTCACATCTTTAAATCATTTAACTTTGACTTTTTAAAGTCTTAGCATTCTATATCTAATATGAAATCTTACTAATTGATTTAATTGGAACTATTGAAGATAAATCACTGTACTAGGCATAGCTATATAATAAATAATATTGCATCATACAATATATCATATTGTATTTTCCTCTTTACATAAATTCATACTCTTATGAAATTTTGTTATGAAGGTATTCACCAGAGAATCTCATTTCTTATAGATAACCAAAAATTTAAAAATAACAGCAACAATTTCATTGAAGTACTTCAACATTCTTAATTCTTAATTTCTACTTATATTTAAACAATTTGAACTTCTCAAAATTTTTAAATCAACATTTCATTTAATATATATGATTATATCATATAAAGCCATTATTAATATAACGAAATATAAGCATCATCCTTTTATCAATTATTATTCATCCAATACATCATATGTATAAATTTAACAATTCAACAACATTATCTTCCTTTCGCCAAAGATTAATTTGGTTATTCTTCATCTTAACAAGTTTCATATGATTTATAAAAAAGGAGACAGATATTCTTGCATGTCACTTTATGATTCTCATTATGTTGATTTAACCAATATGGAATGTAAAAGGACGATCACAATTATCCAACTTAGTATTCTTGCCACTTATGTTAAGCATAAGTCTCCCTTGATCTAATACATACAAACTATTTGTATAAAATTGGATCAAATGCTTTTACTTAACAATTTATTTCTTAACATGTTTTAAACATTTTAGTAATACTGAATATGAATTTAGTATTAAATATTCAAAAACATGAACTAGAAATAAATATGATCTCTATCATATTTTGTATAGGCAATAAAATTCATGCAATCATTTTCTTCTTATGACAACTATTACCATACTATATCAAAGTCTTTAATTGATATCTATATTTATGCTTTTAGTAGGCTAAATTAAGTGAAACAATTTTGTCAAGGTGCTATGCCTTTTAGCTCTACTCAATCTAACATCTTTCATCTTGTTATCATGGTGTTGATGTATATCATACATATTGTCATCAAAATTTATGATACATTAGTCAACTCAAAATCTCAATCCATTTTATCATCTATATGATTTTGACACATCTTTAAAACTTTGTCACCGAATCCTCAATAGGGATTATAGAAAAATTGCATAATAGATGGACAAATTTTCTATCTAACATAACTTATGTCCAAGAAATTCACTTCAATAACTTTTAGTATGAATTACACTAAAAAAGGTAAATTCCACTCAAGAAAAAATATAAATGTAAAAAAAGCAAGTAATTGATTATATGTCATGACTTCCAAAAAAAAAAGGACTTTAATCATGTATTTGGGTACTCCCACTATCTAATTAGAAATAATAGCCCTCACTATTATTTAGAAAGATTACTATGATCTTTCTAGTAGGTTAGGATCTCATTCAAATATAGTTGATCTTGAGTTTGCTCGACAAACCAACTAAACTTAAATTAGGTAGATAACAACTTTTTCAATCACAATTTATGACTCCTAGATCCGTTAGGTGACAACTCTTTCTAAAACATATCTTATATGTTATTCCTAACCTTGTCTATAAATTCATATGATCATGAGTTTGCTCATACAAATCACACAAATTTAATTAAGTAGAACCTACTATTATAAGACTAAATTTATTTGAGTTAAAACGGTATTGAGTTTGCTTACTAAACCTGGTTTATTCTTATAACAATGGAAGACATCATTCATGTTCAAAACATGTACTTAATATTTTTAACGAGGGACTTAATTTTGTTTGTCTCATCAAACTGAAAATTACATATAATAATATCATATACATACAACATGCAATTTAGCATGCATCTAATATATATATCAAACATAAAAATAAAGTATGCAACTTATGAACTCATAATCAAATTATATATACAAAACATCAAGCATTGTTTGATTATGCAACTTATGCACTCATAATCAAATTATGTATAAAACATCAAGCTTTGTTTGATTCCAATTTTAATCATCATAATCTAAAATAACATTTGTAACTCCTTGAATAAATTAAATTAGATTAAACTCATTAATTCCTTATTGAATTAAATTCCATTCCAAATAGAAATTCAATTTGATTTGAAAATAATTTTCAAATCTAATTGGAAACTATTTCTAATTATCTAGACTTCTTTAAATAAATTTAATTGAAAAAAATTTCAATAAATTATGCCTTTTACTTATTACAATTTAGAAAAACTCCTTTTTCAAAATTATATAACTAACACATTATAATCTAATTACAAAATTGTTTCTAATCCAATTCGAAACTATTATTTCTAATCTCATGAGAAATTAATTTCCCTTAATGAGTTAAAAAAGAACTTTTCTTAATTTTAGTGAGTCTAGTTAATTAATTTCAATCCAATTAAAACTAATTAATTCTAATTTTAGAAACTAATTTTCTAAAATTAAATTAGGAATTAATCTAATTATTAATCTCAATCATATTAAGAAAATTAATTACTTTAATATTAAAAATAAGATCTCATCTTAGTTAATATAGTCTCATTATATTATGTTATTCTCATCGTAATTAATATATTCTCATTATATTAATTATCTAACATAATTAAATTATGAAACATAAATATTTCAAATATTTGCTTGATTCTAGTTAGTGATTTAATTTATTTAATTTAACAATTAAACTCGTTAAAAAATGAAACTAAATTCCAAAGTATTCCTAATAATTTGAAAATAAATTTCAAACAATTACAAAACACTTTTCTAAATTTATTAGGGATTTAAACTAATTTAATATTGTTAGAGTCGTGCTTTAAAGGCAATCACCATTAGCACTTTTGCACCAATTTTATTTTAATTAATAAAGGGAAAGGTAATTTTCATTAATTTGATGTTCATTTATTTATGAATTGATGTCGTTCTTAAATCGAATTAATGAAGTCCATGATACAAAACATAGCATTAAGGAAATCATGATGAGATTATGTTAATGAGATTCCTATCATGTGTAATTATGTTAGTATTTAAATTATCCCTAGTCATAGGATTAATAAGACAGGGCATTATTAATCTGAATAGACTAGCACATGTTATACTCCTTGATTTATCAAGTAGTGGATCTCACAAACTATAAGCATTAGATGTTTAGAGCTAACATGTGGATGCTTACTGAGAGTAGTAAGTACATCGAATGACCCGCTATGAGATTATCTAATGGATGATCTATCAGATGTCAATGATAAATCTCATCATAGCAATGGTGGAAATATCCTTAAAGTTGAGGTACTCAAGAATATCTTAGATACTGATCTTGTGTTTTGATATCAATCCTTGTTGCCTCAAGACGAGGTCACTTATAAGGTGGTGATTGGGTACAACTATTAGTATTCGAAGGTAATTGGGTAGCCAATAAAGGATTCACCACTCCTAATATAAGGAGATGATACCCGCGACCTCTTGTCGGGATCATTACTCAAGAGTCTCTGGCCAGAGCAATTTTGTGTCATAAAGAGAGTCTTCAATGACACATAAAGTAGCAATATCTTAGGACAAGAACTAACATCACTTGGACTAGATCTAACATAGTCAGTCTAGTGGGAGTTGACATATAGCCCATACTCTGAATCAAGTGGGATATAGAATAGTGAAGGGACGAATTGCACCATAATTGACTATGGAAAGGTTCGTAAGTTAGATAATTAACTATCGAAGAGTTCGAGCAATAATCCACTTACATTTTGATAAATTGGCATCATGAAACCCTTTATGATTTGCTCGGATTAAGAGCCAATTGAATTGATGAAAACAACAAGGAACCTAAAGGTCACACGTATAAAAGATCGGATGAAAAACAAAGTGTGATTTTATTCATGAAATAGAGAGACTAAGGGTCCATAAGAGTTCTAGAAGTTGAGATTAGTGATCTTGAGATTTATTCGTGCAATCTTATGCAATTGTTGCATGAGATTAATTGCACGAAACTTGGTCTTGATCGAACTCTCACTAGTGCATCTACTTGAACTCATCTTGTTTGGTGCTCTAACCACCCTTACATACTAATTTTTCTTCATCTTTGCATGCTCTCTAGAGGCAAAGGAAGGTGTTTGGTGTTTGCTACAACCTAAACAAGGAGAAGATTTAAGAAATGAGGAGTATTTGCAAGGTACATATGATGTAATTTCATGTTCTTATAATTTGTTTATACATGCACATAGGTTCCTGATTTTCTAGAGATATTGTGGGGTGGTTGGAATTTTGATTCTGACACTTCTATTGCCTTTCCATATATGTGCTGCATGAATTCATGGCTCCCTTTATGGTGGTATCAGAGCAAGTTATGCATGCATAAGGTGATCTACTGAACATGTGGAAACTATTTGCTGGGTTGTGATTGGCATGCATGTTGATTTCAAAATTTTCGTATAAATTTTAGAAAAATGATTTTTCTGATTTTCTTTCACATAAATGTTTATAATATGTTATATTATGTTTCTTTTAAACAAATTTTCAATTGAATGTCAATTGCTATTTTATTACGAATTAAACTCTAATTTGTTCATATGTTGGTTTCTAGGAATTTCTGGAAAACAAAATGTATGTGTTCAGTTTGAAATTTTTGCAATAATTCTAGAAATTTTTTTTTCTAATTTTATTTCATAAAAATGTTTATAAGGTGTTATGTTATGTTTCTATGAGAGGAAAATGCAATTGAAAGCATTTATGAAGTTTTGGGAAATTCTAGAAATCTGATGAACATGTATGCTTGTAAATTCCAGAATAATTTTATAAAAAATTGTTTTTATGAATTTTCTTCATTAAAATGCACACATGATGTTTCCACGTATATAAGATGCATGACGCCTATTTTTGAAGTGATTGATTATTTATTCTCAATTTTACATGCATGCTGGTGGTGTATGACAAGTGTTAGTGGACATATGATGCGTTGGCAAATTCTGCTTAGTTTATAAAGAATTCCTAGGAATTAGATTCTGTAATTTTTTATTAGACACATTTAGAATGTGTATATGACTCTGAAATTTTTCCAGAATTAATTGAACTTGATTCAATTAATAGATCAAGTCAAAGTCAACACTAGATAGCTTTTTGAAAGTTGATGGGACTGACTTGTTTGGTGACTTATGTGTATGTGTTTTAGTTATAATACCATGAAATTATTTTTATGAGATAAGAAATTTATT
This sequence comes from Erythroxylum cassinoides, assembly GCA_027478405.1. NCBI lineage: Eukaryota > Viridiplantae > Streptophyta > Magnoliopsida > Malpighiales > Erythroxylaceae > Erythroxylum > Erythroxylum cassinoides. The sequence goes on along the minus strand of JANIPM010025913.1, from coordinate 608 downwards.
ATTTTGATGCAAGTAGCATGCTAAGTGCGTGTGCTTGAAATTAGGATGTCGGAAAATTTCCTAACATCGAATTGGTCTCTTTAGTGTCTAGTAGGCTAACTCATTTATCTTAATAATTTTGGCCATCAAGATAATTTTTGGCTTGTGTCGAAGTTGTCTTGATAAATTTGAGATGTCCTGGGGATGTTTTAAATAATTACTTGATGTTTGGGAATTTTGGAAACCCTAGGGATTAAAGTGTTTAATTTGGACATCAGAATGATTGAATTTTAGGGTTCCTAGTCGAATCATATTCATAATTCAAATTAGCCGAGACTAACACTAGTACCCGATTTGATTCAAGAGTTGAATCAAATCATGAACTTTAGATGCATAGTCAAGTCACAACCTAAATTAAACCTCCTTTATGTGATACATGCATTAGATGCATTTTAAGGGTGGTTATGGACATAGGCTCAATTTAGTTGAGTTGTCCATAATTTGAATATATATATCATCATCATCATCACAACCAGTCTGAAGTCCCACAATAGAAAAGGGTCTAGAAAGGTCTGATAGTACGTAGCCTTACCCTTACATTATAGAGAGGCTATGTCCGGTAATCTGAA